>JAQHUG010000132.1:2971563-3002510 GCA_028555095.1 Dicrostonyx torquatus
AAAAAAGAAGCTATGGATTTGAAAGAAAGCAAATAGGGTATAAGGAAAGGTTTAGAGGAAATAAAAGGAAAAGAAATAATGTACTATATGATAATCTCAAAAATAAAATGAAAGAGTAAATGAAAAAAAAAATCTACACTGTGTTTTTCCCTCAGTAATTACAGTGGAGTCTGAGCTAGGCAAAGGTCTCAAAGGAAACACTCATTCAGAGAAATCCTGCCAGAAGGTGTGTTCCATTATAATTACACCCTGGCCATCTCTTAGAAACACACGCTGTAGTGTGTGTGTTTATATAGAGTTTCCTGAAATACGGCTAAAGTGATCTTAGCCACTAATATGCATGACTATGGAAAATATAGAAAATTTTCTGTCTAAAATTATGGACCAATTAAGGACTCTTAACCTTCCTGAAAATATGGTGTAATATATTTGCAGTAGGAAGGGTTATTAACTTTCATAGACTCATGATGGTTTACTTCTTTTGGAACTTTCATTTCTTTGAAAATATAAAGATCACCAAAGCCATTGTTTAAAACATATACTAAAGTAAAGTCACTGAAAATGTCTCAAAATTCTTACCAGTTTTACAACAAAAATTATAGCAGAAAGCAGAATTTTGAGAGACTGGTGGTTTATGCTGAACGTACTCATGACTTAGACTTACTTAAAAGTAATAAAATTATTTAGAAGATGTATCACTTATACATTTAATATAAACATGTTCCTTAAATCTTATTTCAAATGGGTGATAGGTTAAACAAGTCTATGTAATGCTACTGTATATCTTGTCAATGACACTTTGAAGTATATATTTTATTTATATGATTCTAAGGTCTATGGAAAAGACCCCTAATTGTTTTACATGAATAGTCCTTTTTAGGTAAACTTCTTATAGATTATTTAACTCTGTAAGTTAACATAACTTGAATTACAGTTTGAGAAGTTGAAAATAACTGGAAATGAACTCTTGGCTCTATGGAGTTCTGACTTTCAAAGTTGTATTCATTTTGTTGTTTTGCCTTTTGGTTTCGTTTTAAAGAGAGCTTGGTATAAATCATGATATCCTTAAATTTATAATTTATTTTATTAATTAAATTGGACAAGGCAATCCAATAGGAGGAAAAGAGTCCCAAGAACAGGCAAAAGAGTTAGAAGGACACTCTTTCCCACTATTAGGAGTCCCACAAAAACACCAAGCTAACATTTATAACATATACACATATGACCACGAGCAAACCCTTGCAGACCCCCTACTTGCCGCTTCAGTCTCTGTGAGCTGAGCCCTTATGAACCCTGTTTAGTTGATCAGTGCTCCGTGTTTTCCTACTGTCCTCCATCCACTCTTACTCCTACAATCTTTCCTCCCTCTCTTCCACTGGGATTCTCTGATCTCCAAGGGGAGGGACCCAATGTAAACCTCCAATTTAGATTCTCTCTTCACATAATATCTTGCTGTGGGTCTCTGTACCTACTCCCACCTAGCCTCTTTGTTTAATACTGGACAAGACACTGATTTATGAGTATAGCATAATACTATTAGGAGTCATTTCATCATTATTACCACCATCATCATTATTATTATTACCTGTAGTGTTAGGTTCTACCCTTGGTCTCTGAATTTATAAGACTGAGAGACCACAATTTAAAGAAACTTGCTTTATAAGCTGTAGACAGAATTCTTTTTTGATTTTGAAGATCAAGGATATATTTTTAAATTATCTATAAAAGGAGACTGCTCACTCATTTCCCTGCCACCCAGACCCAAATATATATATAATATATTAATAGATATATTAATATAACTGTATTAATTACAACACTGTTTGGCCAATAGCTTAGGTGTATTCCTACCTAACTCTTCCATCTTAAATTAACTCATTTCTATTAATCAATGTATCACTATGATGGTGTGGCCTACAGATAAGGTTCTGGCATCTGTCTGTCTCCTTTAGCAACTACATAGTGTTTCTCTGACTCCATCTACTCTTTCTATATATCTCTTCCAGGCTTTATTGTGCCCTGCCAAAGGTCACCAGATTTATTCATTAATCAATAAAAGCAACACATATACAGAAGAACATCCCACATCAGTTATTTTAAATTGTTTCATTCCATGAAAATGAGATATGTAATTGTTCCCTTAAAACACAGTAAATCATTTATTTGATTAGTCTTAGAGACCTATTTAGATAATTTACAAGTTCTCCAGTAGCCCTGGAGAAATATGCTGCATTTCAACACAACTTTTCTGTGTGTAATTTTCTCTGAATAATGTATGAACTGTATCATAACTCTGCATAGAATTCTCATCTCCACACAATGCCAGCCTCTCTAGCATTGCCTCTTCCATTTTCAATTCTTAAGCACTTTGCTTATTATATTTGATCCTTGATGGTAAGCAGACAAGGTGGGAGAAGTATAGGAACAGAAAATCCTTGGCAGTCAAGGAAATCTTTTAATATACTAGACCTTTCCTGGTAGTGTTGTTGGAAAAATGCAATTTTTCTCAGGGACTATTCTTTCAGAGTTTCTGAAACAGGGAATCCTTTACCAACAGGGGGATAAGTGAGTAGCAGAGTGCCCATTTTACTTGAACATTAGAGAATTGGTGCAGGGGTGTGGGGAGGGGGCGGGAGAGAGTAAAACAACTGGAAATAATTTTAAGCAGTATATTAAAAGATACTGCTATGCAACAAAGCTTTAAAAATTTAGATGAATTTTTATGAATTTGGGGGATAAAATCTAAGACTTTAGGAATTGTGTCAGTGGGTCTTTTTTTTTTGAGTCTTATGAAGAGAATATTAACATCAACAAAGAGGGGAGAGATTTAGTTTGGGTCATTGTTTCAGAGGCTTCAACACAAAATCCTCTGGATCCATTGCTTTGGGTCTGAAGAAAAACAAAACACCAGAGTGTCCGAGAAAACGAAGCACTTCATCCAGGAGGCAAAGAAACAGGAGTTAGGCAAGATGTAACCTTTACAAACATGCTCCAGTGGCCAGCTTCCTCCAATTGGGTCCCACTCCCAAGAAAGCTCCCACTACATTCCAATGCCATCAAAGTATGAATCCATCAATGGATTAACTCACTGATGAAGGCAGAGCCTTCATGGTACAATTACTTCCCAAGTTCTCCAAGGCCCCACCTCTAAATGATGTATTGAGTGAAGCTGACTTAAAATATAATGAAGCAATTTCTTTGGCAGAGGTCTCTCAGCAAGCTTAAAGTTTCAGACATGAAGAATGCTGAGCAAAGTAGTTGTAATCATTGAAAAGATGAACTCTATCAAAGAGAATCTTGGCACTCTGCACTGGGACAATAAGAGAAATGCCTTGGGGGTAACGCCCCACCCACAAACAGCTCTAACTTGTAAAGATGCAAATTTATATGACAGAAGAAAGCTTGAACTGAGATTGTCCCTAAGTAAGTCCCTGATCCTCAATGAAATCAGTTGCCTAGGAGAGTGTTTTTGATGCAATAATTTTCCAAGGGGTATAGGCTTGATTCCTAGCTGGCAGAGTAATTGGCCAATGTCATCCACATGGTGGTGGTTTTGTAGACATAAAAGTGACAAGACTGAAGGTGTCATAGATTCTTGCTTCATAAATTCAGAGAGCAATATGTGGCTGGGTGATAGTCCCAGTAAGAAGGCCCTGAGAGACCATGGCTTGAAACTGGGAAGATAAAGTGTGGGTTACAGTGGAGGCTCCAGGATATGGGCGGATAATAGAAATGTTAGGGCCAATGTCTGCCAAAGAAAGCTGTAGACATGGAGTGGGGGCATGCCTGTTATAACTAATCTTATAGTATCAATCAACTTGACTACATCTGAATCAACTAAAACCCTGGCTACATCTATAGGGATTTCTTTTGACTGGATCATTTGAAGTAGAAAAATCTGCCTGAAATCTGGATCATTTGAGATCAGAATTTTCACCCCAAATCAAGTCACACCTGATAGCATCCTAAAAGGACATGAAAAAAAGAAACCCTCACTATCGTCTAATTGACAGAATCTAGAATCCTGGTTAAAATCCTGGGTTATGGAAGTGAAGAAAGGGACCTAAGCAGCTTTCATTGCTCTTGGCTTCCTGTCTATGGTTGTCACGTGACCAGCTGCTTCAGGCTCCTGTTCTGCCTTGGCTTCACCACCAAGATGGACTGTACTCTTGAGCTACCAGCCTGAATAAACTCTTTCTCCTTAGGTTGCTTTGTTCAGATTATTTACAACAGCAGGAAAAGAAACGAGGATGGGAACCAAGACCTTGCACAAATGTCTTTGATAGTGAGGAAGTGCTTTGTATTCAACCACAAGAGACTTTTCCTATTTTTGAGTAACAAGTAAGGGATGTGTTGATCTGGGAAAAGATCAAAGCACAAAATTTGAAGTGTTACTTTTATGGAATGTACATGGTTTATTAATTTGAAACCATGGAACATAAAGTCTGAAGCATCATATATTGAGGGTCATCTGTAGTGTTGGTATAGCATAAACATAGTTCATTTCTCAAAGTACATTCAGCAATGCACAAGACTGTAGCTAGTAGTTTAAGTCCTATCTTCATGCCCACTGGGACCCATTAAAACTGTATAAAATACAGAAAGTAAGAGGAAATCTTGTTTGCTAAATGACAAGGACTTTATATCTTAAGCTACTGAAGTTGCCCCATGAAGTTGTTCTGATTAATAAGCTCATTTTATAGATTGAAACTGAAGCAGAGAGAGGCTGAGCAATTGGCTCAAATTGTGTATTTAGGGTAAGAACTGGAGCAGTTTGGCATCAGAACCTTTGCTTTTTCTCAGAATTCTGAAAGGAAGCAAGGGGGAGAGGCACCAAGGCCTTGCTCAGTGGTCTCAGGTGGGAGAGATATCTGCAACCAAAAAAGATAATCTCCCCTCACCTTTCCTACCTAATTTTAGTGAACTCTCTTATTTTTCCTCCTTAAAAACAAACAAACAAACAAAGACTCCTATTCTGAGACTTTAATTCAACATTTCTCAAAATAGAAGTCTATGGTCTGTCATAATACCACAGATACAGCTTACTAAGGATACACATTTCTTGGTGTATTGGCCCCCACAGATATTATAGGGTCTTAATGCTTTAGGAACCTCACATTTTCTGCGATGTTTGCAATAGTCTGGCTGAATGGACAATGAAAGTTCGTTAAGTGAAGAAGAGTAGAGGCTAGACCTCTAAAGTCCCATAATTAGCCTCCCAATGTAGGAGGTCCCAAGGCTGGAATTTTGTTCTCTAGACGCTAAGTCACTTTGAGATATCTCCCTGGAAGTTCATAGGAAAAGAGAGAGAATCTCCAAGAAATGGCTAACACACTGACCTTGTGCTCTAAACAGGACAAGGCTTTAAGAGTAATTTCTGCCATTAAGCTCTCGTGTGACTCACAAGCAATAAATGACCGTCTTTTTAAAACGGCGACGGCTTATCAAGTCCTTGAGCACCAGGCAGGAAAGAACTCAAGCAATTTCTGTACACTTGTAATGTCAAGAGGAGCCACACTCCGAGACCTCTGTTATAAAAGCGGGCTTGTTTACGGCTATTGAAAAATCCTTGTGGGACTGTCCATCAAACTTTATGAAATGTGTGAGTTACTTAGTTATCAGCTCTCTGGATCTAATTTTATTTCTAGGGCATTCAAAATCAAACCCTTTCCATCCCAGTTGGTTTCATATAATAATCACAAGGCTATTTTGTCTCCCCTCACCTCTTCTACCTAATATTAGTGGACTCTCTTCTCATTAATTTTTTCTCCTCCTGAAGAACAAAAAAGACTCTTATTCTGAGGTTGTAGTTCAGCATTTCTCACAATAGAAATCTATGGTCTCTATCAGAACATCACTAATACAGCTTATTAAGAATACACATTGCCTTGTGTGGTGGTGTACACTTTTAAGCCCAGCACTCAAGAGGGAGAGGCAGGTAGTAACTCTCTGAGTTAACAGGCCAGCCTGGTCTACATAGTGAGTTCCAGACCATTCAGGACTATGTAGTGAGACCCTGTCTTAAACAAAAACAAAGAAGCAAACAACAACAAACCCCTCCAACATGCTGCAGGCCTTATTTTAACTGTTTTAAGCCAGACTCTGGCTGGAAACACAGGAATTTGAATCACACATTAACATACCAAGGAAACTCCAAATCAAAGCAACAAAGATATTTTTCTTTGGATTTATTTTATTCTTTTTTTTTTTTTTTGATTTTTTGAGACAAGGTTTCCTAGACCAGGCTGGCCTTGAACTCACAGAGATCTGCCTGTCTTTGCCTCCTAAATGCTGGGATTTAAGGAGCACACCACGACTGCCCAACTTGGTTTTCAAACTGTACAACATAGGTTCTTGGTTCTGTCAGAGTTTCTGATGCTGTGGGATCTTCTGGAGACTGAACGTGTCCATCCCTGTCGAGTGTCTGTTACTAGATCTGCAACCTCTCTGTGAGAGCTTTGGAGCACCTTTTGAGAGGTGCTAATCTAATCTAATATTTGAATCTTGAAATAACACAACTCAGAATACAAAATGTTAATTATTGAGTTGTAAAAGCAAAGCAAAACAACAACAAAAATCTCTGCACCTCAATCTGCAGGCCCTCTTGCAGAGAGGGTGGACACCTCCATTAAGAGGCCATCCTTGAGTCTCCCAGCTGGAAGTCACTTCTATCAGCCTCCAGACCCCAGCTTTTCATTTCTTCAAGCAGAGTTTTCTTTCCATAGGTACTCCTGGTTGGGTTTTTGGGGAAGAGGCTCATCTTTTCTATCACGCCCTAATTCCGCAGCCATCAGACTCAAGTTCTATTTGCATGAGAGTTCAGAAGAAGGGTTAGATGGACGCTATTTTGATGTTTACCAGATTTTGGTTACTGCGTGAGAACTCTAGCAGTAGAGGCTACATGCAATTCCTTTACAGTAGGCTGCTAGGGTTCTTGTTCACCACATGAAAGTTCCCTCTTCACAGTAATAATGCCATGAGCTCTTGTTTCACTTTGCTGAAGAGGTAGGCATCATTTGGGGTGAGCCTCATTATACACAAATTATCTAAAGGTGAGGAAAACATGTTACTGAGTCAGTGGCTGTTGCTGATTTCAAAGGGGAACTTTTCTGCTCTGTTTGTACAGTGTTTATTGGACTAGTGGCTCCACTCTAGCCTAACTCTGGAGACTGACAGAAAGAGAAACCCAGGCTCTTGGGTTCCACCTTGAGTCCCTGCGTGGGTCTCTGAAGATGTTCTTTCAGCTCTGAGGAGCACTACTCTACTAAGTTTTCTTTTGACTAAGACACAGGACTTGGAAATGGTAACGATTCAGTACTGGATTTTTTTTCTTTTTGTTTAATTTTTTTAAATGAGATAGTGTCTTAATAACTGGGAATGTATCTGGGGGGAAGGGTTGTAGCCACCATCAAAGGCTCTTATTAAAGGAGTATAATGTCCTACCAGACACTATTAGAGAAATGTAATCAATCTCAGTATTACCATAAAGTCAGATACAACTGATGTGTAAGCATTTACTAAGACATAATTAAGTGTATGAACCATAAATATTGCATCAATGCAAGATGAATAGATATTTTAAAAGTTATTATTCATTCCCTATAATCCATATACTTTTGATTTTAGAAATTTCAAATCAATACACTTTTAGCTATTTGACTACAAAGATTTGGTATGAAGTGGTAACATGGATGACTTATATAAAGATTTGCAATACCGAGAACTTCAATCTGTCTGAAATTCCTGTAAGAAGAGGCACTATTCTTTGATATGAAATAATAGCTATGCTGTGTAGCACCAAACAATGGCACCTTCGCTGGTGATTCATTCATAGTATAACTCAATTGAAAATGGATACAGCATCAAAGGCATAATTAACAGTTTAAATAAATCATCAAAAAGAAGGGAAAGTGTTTATATGCTTTGTATTAAAATGTTTGCCCATAATTTAGGGTTCAGCCTGTGTCATTACTATACAAATATAAAAGCATTCATTTAAGCTTATTGGAGATTACTGTACTTAGAGTATTGATCCTTCATGCTCTCCCGCAAGTGGATTATGCAATATTTAATGTGCGAGGCTGACATGGGATATGAACTTTCCTGGTTACTAATATCGCTTTCTTTTTATGACGGTAGGGATTCATGAAAGATGTTCATTAGTAAGGCCAGAGGGGCTGCTGTTGAAATGTGTTCCACGAGGAGAAGATTTGCCAGGCTGTCGAAGGAGTCTGGGAACTTTATCTGTGTTTCTTTCTTGTTTCTCTCAGCGGGTTTATGTGACCCAATGCAGCAAAAAGAAGAACTGTGTCATTAAAAAACTATTTAGGATATGGATGGCATAACTGGATGCAAACATGCTGTTCTCCAAGGGCTGAAACGCTTAGAACAAGTGAACATAGCAGTTAATTATCTGGATATGTTCTTTGCATTTTATATAATATTTCCAGATTCAGAAGAGCTGCTTCAGTACTGCTGAAGACTTTACATTTAAGCGTATATGTACCGATTATATTTTTTCTTTTAAGCTTTTAGCACATAATAATTAACTTATTATTTATGATGATTTTACTTTCTTGATGTTTTTGCTGGGACTGTGGAACTGAAAGCAACCAATTGATGTTATAGTTTCAGGATACAATGAGATGATGATGTTCATTAGAAGCAGAAATAAAACCATCCCCCATATTCTGTAGCTAGATCATTAAAACCTTTTAAAGTGATAAGCACTTCTATAGTTCCTTGGAATAGTGGTAAAACCTTTTATAATCATTTCACCCTGAAGTATTTAACTTTCTTTCATGCACATAAAAACTAAACCCCGTGGAATCAGGAATATACAACCCACAGTAGGCATTTTTATGTTTATTGAAATTTGTATTTGAAAAAAAAAAACTTCAAGCCTTCAAAAAAATAGGTTTCAACTGTGGACTATGTTTTTCAGTGACCACAATGCTGAGAGTCAGGGTGCAGGAAGAGGTTTGCATGTTTTACAGCTGTGATAGTAAGCAGATATGCAGTTTAGTTTTGTATTAGTTTTCTTTAATGTTCAGAATAATAAACTAATCTCGCTATGCCAATTATTTGAATCTAAGTAAATTAAAAGTAAGTTAAGGTTGGTTTTTAGTGATGAAATAGTTCAAAAGACTGCAGCTTTTTTTTCTAAGTGCATATCAGGACTAAGGTTTAGAATTGCATGTCTGGAAAAACGATTCATAATCTGCTTTTCTCTCCCTTTCATTTTTGCACGTATTTATTTTGGCCAGCTGGCGAGACAGATCTTTTTCAGGGGTTCAGCCTTCCAGTCTGAGTTTGGTTCTCCCAAACCAATCTTGGATCAAATTCCTGTCTTACTGGCTCTGGTGTCTGAAAGGTGTTGATGTCACAGGGACATGGTGACCCAGTTGCCTGTCCCAAATGGGTTGAAGCTTGCCAAATGAAGGGCTTAGGTAGGCGGCCAGGGGAAGGAAGGTGGAGTGGAATCCTCCGATACCCTGTCTCGCCGTTGCATTTCCCATGCCAGCTGTTTAATAGGAGAGGATGAGAAGTCTCCTGAGGAACTGACCCTGAATGCTTGCTTTTTTTTCTTTACCTTGTCTCTCCATCTGATGTGCTCAAAGACTGTCTGAAGAGCTGGGGATTGTGAAGGTATCCATGTTCTGGAAATACTCCCCTGGCTTTGATTTCAGAAGGACTGTAAAATTTTGTTCCTAATTTTTATTTGTTGTTTTTGGCAATGGTTTAATTAATTAACTAATTAATCTGTAGATAGGATCTCGTGCAGCCCAGGCTGGACTCAAACTTACTATGTGCTTTATGCCAGCCTTGATCTTGTGACTTCTGCCACTGCCACATGAGTACTGGGATTATTTGTTTGCACTACCATCCCTGGATATACTGGACTTTTAACTTTTTGAACTGTTTGGACCTTAAGCATCAGAGTTGACCTGAGAAATGGCCTCCTTTCTCAGGGAACCTGAGAATTTGGAGCCGGGCATCACTTGAAAGGATTGGGATACTTGGGGAACTAATTCTTGTTTAGGTAGAGCAGACTGAGTGGGAGGAGCTGGCCATACCATCAACTGTGACTTAAGTACAGAAACCACAATGTAAATGACTTTATACTTCATATTCTCATAACTTTTATGTGAGGTCCTTAGCCAATGTAATAAACAGAGATGCTCTACAATGGAGACCTTTAAAGATGTCTGTCTATCTCCATGGTCACCTACTGCTGAGTGACTAATTTTATCTCTTTCTATGGAGCTGGTACAGAGAAGACACAGCTGCAGACATCAGAATATGTTTTTCCAGTCCCCTGTCCATTAGTTGCATGACCTGAGTTAACCACTCTGAACCTTTCTAATCTTCAGGAAACACGCTCCTTCTAGCCCTAAGATCTATGGATTCGGTGGGAATAATATTACCTGCTCAGCCTACCTGACTGCGTTGTTAGGAGAGTTAAAGGAGATCATATTTATGAAACTACTCTATAAACCCTCTTCGGAAGATTAAGGAACGCGATACTGTTAATTCCCTCTGAAGAATCAGAATAGCTTGCGATTTACTTTTAATCTTCCAGACTGTGTATATGTCTTTTGTATTTAGATCTTTACTAATGCTATCCACAAAGCAAGACATAGAACAGACTAATCCTTCCTTACTGGATGCTACCCCAAGAGTGGCCCTAAAACAGTGTATGGGGAAGGCTGTATTATTATTATTTTAGAAAACAGTTATGAAGTTAGTTCCAGGTATCCAGGTTTCATAGTTTCAGGACTCCCTCCCCTTTCTGTTCCTTTCAAAGTTCTGAGAATCCATTCCATTCTAGAGACAGCTTAAACAGCACTAAAACTCAGCATTTGGTGATGATGTGGGGTGAAGAGTGGGGATGAGGGGGTGGAAAAGTCCTATACAGAGCAAATTACAGTCAGGTAACAGAAGAAATAAGGGAACTTAAGTAAAAACTACAGGAGAGAACACTCATAGCCTAAAGGGATATAATGGCATCCTCTGTACTTGTTTATTACCTGATACATGGCACTGTGTTAAATCTTCTATATAGTTATGAAAATGGAAGAAGAGTTTTGTATTTTTCCAAACTCAAATAATAAAGTAGAAAATAAAATGTCCCCAATGTTGCTTTAGCACTACTTACCTCTATACCATATAGACAGCTCTATATGTTTGTCTGTCTGTCTTCCTATCTATCTATATGGACTCCATACCTACGGGGTGAACTGGCTTAAAGGCCTAGGTCCACAGCCCAGAAAGTCTTCCATCCACACCTGCTTGGCTTGCTTTTACCTAAGTGTTTTTTTTGTAGAACCCCTGCCACAGCGGAGCTAACTGCATGTGGGGACTTGGAAATTTCCCAAGTGCACAAGCTCCCCACCCCCACTGTTGTGTTCCCTGCTGTGGAATAATCCCTGCCTAGGAATAATGTCTCCTCTGGGAATGGCAAGAATAGGAGGACTCAGCCTTCAGGTATATGTAGAAAGTATGGCAAAGGCCAACATTGGACCAATGAATGCAAATCAACAAAAAACAGACAAGGCAATCCAATACCATCAGAAAACTCCTTGGGGGACCTCTTACAGGCCCCTAAATCAAAAGTGGTCCAGTCATTCCCAGTCACTATGGAGAACATGTCTCACCAGGGAAATTAAAAAATCTAGATCCTTCTGTAAAAAACCATACTGTTCTAGATGATGGCATAAAAAAGACAAATAAAAAATTCCAATAGGAAACGTATATTTTGGCAGACTTCTATAAATGATCAAAGACCAAAGCTAAGAGTGTGTATAAATGGCATTGTAAATGTGGGTTTGATTGACATGGGTGTGGACTTGAGTATCATTACTCCAGAATCTTGGCATCCAAATTGGCCCCTTCAAGAAGCAGATGTTCAATTACAAGGAATTGGAACCTTATATCAAGTGAATCAAAGTGTGAGGTGGGTTGACAGCATAGGACCAGAAGGACAGAGAGAAAAGCTGAGGCCATATGAGGCTAATATTGCAGTAAATTTATGGAGTTGTGACCTGCTGCAGCAATACAATACACAGATTAACATTCCTGCAGTCCCAGAAACTCATAATTCTGGAAAAATATTATAAGGTATTATACACAAAGGTCACCAGCCATTCAGGCTGTACAAGAACTCAAAGCAACTAGCAAATCTTTAGAGGTACCAACAGCTTTACCTTTATAATGGTTAACTGAGAAACCAATATGGGTTAAACAATGTCCATTAACAGAAGATAAACTGCAGGCTTTAGAACAGCTGGTACAGGAATAACTAGATGCTCACCATATTGAAGAATCTACCAGCCCTTGGAACTCTCCTGTATTTGTTGTTAAAACAAAAGCTGGTAAATGGAGAATGGTCACAGATCTAAGAGCTGCCAATAAGGTAATTCAACCTATGGGTCCTCTACAATCTGGAATTCCTCTGTCTTCTCCATTACCAAAAGAATAGCCTCTTATAGTTATTGATTTGAAAGATTGTTTCTTCACTATACCTTTACAAGAAAAGGACAGGGAAAAATTTGCCTTTACAGTGCCTACTTAACAATAATTCTCAACCTCCTCGGAGCTACCAGTGGACCATCCTTCCATAGGGAATGCTCAATATCTCTACCCTGTGTCAATACTTTGTAAGTCATCCATTGGAAATAATATGTAAAAAGTTTCCTAAATTTATAATTTACCATTACATGGATGACATGCTATCTGATTCAAACACAGATACTTTAGAAAGAATGTTTGAAGAAGTAGAGAAAGTTTTGCCAAAATGGGGGTTGCAATTTGCTCCTGAATAAATACAGAGAGGAGATTCTGTCAATTATCTAGGATATAAAATAGGTTTACAGAAAATTAGAACACAAAAGGCACAAATTAGCAGACACTTATTGCAGACTCTGAATGAGTTTCAAAGATCGTTAGAAGACATTTCCAGTCTATGACCAGCTGTTGGGCTAACACCTGATCTAATAGTTCATTTAAACAAAAGCTTAGAGGTGACAAAGACTTAAATAGTCCCAGAGAATTAACAGCTGAAGCAGAAATGAACTGATTGTTGTTGAAGAAAAATTACAGGAGGCACATGTAGGTAAGGTGATACCAAATCTTAATTGTATTCCAGTCATATTGTTTTCCAGAATTTCCCCCATAGGAATTTTAATGCAGAGGGAAGACATTATCTTATAATGCATATTTTTACCACATTAACCAAGTA
Organism: Dicrostonyx torquatus; assembly: GCA_028555095.1. Classification (NCBI taxonomy): domain Eukaryota; kingdom Metazoa; phylum Chordata; class Mammalia; order Rodentia; family Cricetidae; genus Dicrostonyx; species Dicrostonyx torquatus. The sequence continues at coordinate 2,984,804 of JAQHUG010000132.1, forward strand.
AAAAATTAAAAACTTATGTGGGAAAAGTCTCTGAATTAATTATAAGAGGAAAATTGAGACGTTATCAGCTAGCAGGTATAGACCCAGCAGAGATTATAGTGCCTTTTACTTCTGATAAAATTAAAAAATTATGGGATGACAATGAACCTTGGCGAAGAGCTTGTGCTAATTTTTTAGGAGAGATTAATAGCAATTATCTCAAAGTGATAGAATTAACCTTATAAAGAGAGGTACTTGGATCCTTCCTCACATTGTACAGGACAAGCCAATAACTGGAGTCTGTACATTCGATACTGATGCAAATAAATCAGGGAAGGCAGGTTACATTTCAGAATATTTAAGTAAGGTGGAACAAAGCCCTTATAATTCTTTCCAAAAGTCAGAATTATATGCTATCCTTATGGTGCTAAAGGATTTTTAACAACCTCTTAATATAGTTACTTATTCACAATATGCAAAAAGAGTTGCCTTGCATATTGAAACTTTTGGCCATCATGGGTATGCCTGCACAAGTAAAGACAGATAATTGTCCAGCATATGTCTCTAAGAAAATAAAACTATTTTCTTATTATAATATAAAGCATATTACAGGTATACCACATAATTCTACAGGTCAGTAAGTTGTAGAAAGATCAAATCAAACTATAAAGGATATGTTAAACAAACAGAAAGGGATGGAAAATGCCCTCAGAAATAGATTACATAAATCTTTATTAACCTTGAATTTTCTTAATGCCAATATGAAAGGGACCACAGCAGCAAAGAGACATTGGATAATAGAAAAGTCTTCTGAATTAAATCAGCTGGTGTATTTCAAGAATGTGTTGACCTCACAAGGGAAGTCTGGAGATATATTATGTTAGGAAAGGGGTTTTTCTCTTATTTCCACAGGAGAAGAAAAACAATGAATACCATCAAAATTAATAAAGATTCACTTTGCAAAAGAGAAATCTCTTGAGAAAGAGAAATGACAGCTCATCCACAATAGTGACACCCATACAAGTCATAAGGAAACCATATAGGGTTGGGGTAGGGTTCTGTTCTTGTCTTTACAGGAAAATATTTTTTCCTTTACAGGAAAAAATTCAAGAGACCCTGGATGTTTGGATGCTGACAGAAGAAAAAATAACTATCCAATATGGGTCATCAAGAAAAAGGAATATGACTTGTAATTGTGATAAAACACATACATTTAAATATTTATATATATGAATATATAGAACTGGATTTGGAGTTAGACAATGGCTCCATCTTTCTCTAAATCCAAGCATGTTGTTAAAATAAAAATTTAGAGTTTCTGTCTCATGTCAAGAGCCATCTGGTATGAGACAGAAAGAAAAAATAATTTAGAAAAAAATTTTACTTTTCTTCATATCTATTTTTGTCTCTATCATATTTTTATTGACTATATACACCTGTGTATGTCTATATAAATAATGTTTAAGTTTTCCACAGTAATTGGAAATAATAAATTTTCCTGCAGTAATCTTTGAAGCTTCCAGGAAGAAGATGGGACCCCACAACAACAACTCCACCTGGTTGATATGATGTCATGATGCTGATAACACTACTAAAAGACCTGTTTTGCATACCAGCTGCTCAAGATGGTTCCAACTTGGTTAGCTGAAATGCTGTACTTTTTTACGACATTCTGGCCAGAACTCCAAATAGGAACCTCAGAAAAACTCTACCGAATACTGAGGTTATTTGCAATTATACCAGGCAGTAATCTTGGAACTTAATCATCATTTTACTGTCATATGATCCCATAGAAAGAACATCACCCCGATGCTAGCTGAAGTAATTCTAGAAGACAATGTCCCCTCTCCCAGCAAAGTATGTCTTCAGGGTTATGGACATCATTTAGGGGTTGATTTTAATTGGTATAGGGTTGGGGGTTGGGAGAGAAATTCTGTGGGCTCAGGGATCTCTTTGGGAAAAAAAAGGGAAAATTGGATGGGATAATAGATTAGTGTGAGCTTACTCACACTAATAATAATAGTGAGTAATAGAGTAAATACTTGTGAGCTATTATTTATAGGTAACTTACATTGGTATAGATTCTTGTATATTGATACAAGCTTAAATTGTATTGAAAATGTTCCTATTTTCATCCACAATATTTGTATATTGAGGCAAAGTAATTTTGTCATATTGTATGCATGCATGTTTCTACATTTGCTTAAGGTATTTTGTATATTGATACAATTTTAGGATATATTTATCATATTGCAATGTACATTTCTACCTCTGATCAAGATACTTATACATAGTTTACATTTTGAGGTCATTGTACTCATTTGTTGCGCAGTTGTTTATTGTATAATATTCTAATATGAAGTTTTAGTCTTTAAGCTATATAGGTATTAAGAATTATAGATCAATAATCATCTATGTTCATTATACTTATAGTTAGACTAATCAGGTTCTTTAGATACATAGAGATTGTATTCAGCATAAATAGGTAGTCTTAAACCACTTCAAAAAGCTGTAGAATATGGCATTTAAATAACCTAGGGTTCTGTTGATGTGAGACATGATTGCTCCTGGCAGCACTGATCTATTCCAGAGAGAATGTTGAACATCAAAGTCACTCCATTTGGAGCTTGTTTTCTCCTTGGCAAAATTATCCTTTGGGCAAGAAACTGCCTGTGCATCAACCACTGACAAAATGCACAATGTCCGGACAGGACAAGCAGGATACAAGAATAAAGATCTTTCCAAGACATAGTAAGATGGTTTTGAAATTTTTCCTGCCTCTAAAAATGGTCTGTCAGTTACTCTAGTCCTTAGCCAAAGATGGTTGCTCCAACGTTGCACATGAAACTTTGGGTGATTGCTCAGGTAGCCAGTTGTCTCTGTCATTTGTTACACATTTTGGAAGTTGCTTGATTGCACTTCCTGCTTTCTCAATATTATTTCTCTTCCTGGGTCTTTGATGGGGTTAAAGACTAAATAGTTGTAGTTACTTTCCTCTCATGACTTTGCCAAGTTATTTATTATATAAGATTTAAACTCATCAGGATAGAAAAATTATTGAAACATTTATTACACGTTTCTTGCTTGATATTGTTTATGCTGGTTTTAATTCTAATTTTTATACCTGATATTTGTTCTTATTTATTTGTATTAGGCTTAAAACATTCTTATTTAAACAAAAGGGGGAGGTGCTATAGGAATTCCAACCGCCAGTAGCCTTCAAGTTACCCACCCACCTTGGTGTGGCCTCATATACTATATATGCCAATGTAAAGTGTGTGTTGACCTCTTTCCTGGCTGCTGGATTTGGTTGGTGTTCCCCATTTGAACAGAGGATTGTGATCTGTGAGTCTACCCCTAAATAAATAACCTTTTATTATACTCAGTTCTGAGCTAGTTTGGGATTTCTTTTTTAGTGACCTTCTTCTTTATTTATCTTCTCTCTCTCTCTCTCTCCCTCTCTCTCTCTCTCTCTCTCTCTATCTATCTCTCTCTCTCATCTGCCTACCATATATCTAACATCTGTCAATCACTTGTATAACTATGAGTAGTATAAAAATGAGAATATTCTTTCTACTAAATTCTTTAATTCTTCATGCTCATTAATATCAGAAAAACTTTCCAGAAAACTCCATTTCTTGACAGCAAGAACAATTTCTTGGGGCCTTTTCATATTCTTCACTTAACAGTATTGAAAATGGTGATTGACTCATTGTTGATGATTAAAAACTTACATGGATGGCCAAGTGCATGATAAGATAGAAAAATATAGCACTGGAGTCAGAGGTGAGTTTTGAGCTTATGGTTAAAATTGAGGGTTTAGCAATATCATCCAGCTACTGGGGAAGATTGTTAAGATATTACAAGGTGGTACCAAATGCCTAGGGAGGAGTGTTCTAATACCCTTCTTTTTGTACATTGCTCTATATTTTGGATCAATTCATGTGACCAATCCATCAGGAGGGGCCACCGAAAACAAGCTTAGAAAAAAACTAGAGCTGGGGAGTGGATCGGATCAAATGAAAGGACCAGCAGTGTTTTTAATGGTGCTGAAATTTAATTTTAGTGCTGACCTTTCATTTGACATTTTAGGTAATGCTATGGATGTGTGCAGTTATTTGTTCTTAACATATTTTTCATCTTTTGGAGGCACTAATCTGCTTAAATTCAATGTCAATAAAAGAATAAAGTAAATTTTTGGCTTGAAAAACTTCCCTTTTGAAAACAGTTCATTCACAATAGCAACAAAATATGCAATGCATATGAATTAGCTTAATAATTGTTCTTGACTCTGAGAAGGACAGAAGGTTTAGAAAGGTCACATTCTGAAATGAGAAGAGTTCATCATATGTAGATGCTGATTCTTCCAAATTAATATCCAAAGTTAAAAATTCTATTGAAAAGTTCAATGATTTAAAGATTTTAAAACATGACAATGAATTTTTAAAATTGATTTAGAAAAAAATGAATTGGTTGGATTGGGAAAGTTGAAGAGCTTCAATGCATGGAAGCTGAGATTGCAGAGTGGAAAAGTAAATGTTTGAGTGCTCCCGGGAGCAGCTAGACACTACCTATGGTCGAAGGTGCATTAAGTTCAAATCCAGCATTTCCATTCATGAAGATGTACTCTTGAGGAAACCTCTACACAGGTATTCAGAGACAGACAAGAGTATCCACCAGTGATACATCTCCTTATAATGAGACAATGAAGGAATAGAACTACATGTATCAATTATATAAGCTTCACAGACATAATGGTAGGCAACAACAATAAAAATAGTGAACAATATTAACACACAATATCAATAAAACTTTCCAAAAATGTTAATAGCAGCTATTAACAGCAGCATGTATATGTGTTCTGGGTGTAGAGGGTGGGACAGTGACAGGGCAGCAGTCATCTCTCTTTGTTGAGGAGTAACCAGGGACATACACAGAGGCAGCAACTGCTTTGCTGATACTAAAAAGCCATAACTTGGTGATAGATCTATAGGTGCTTTTTAAAAATTATTTTATATGCTTTTGTATATGGCTGAATGCTTTCACAATGTATTGAAAAACGTAAACACAAATGTATGAGACAAACAACCAAACAAAATAAACCTCTAGGTTCTCATCTTATCAGCCTTTATAGGATGTGATAAGAACATGGTACCAGCCAAGGAATAGAATCCTGATAGAAGACAAATCAGAAAGCCTAGACCAGATTCATTTTGCCTATAAAAAGTGGGTATGTAATTAAGTGGGGGAAATAGTGGGAAGGGATGGGAGTTTTGCTAAGCCGTGTTGGGACAACTGAATGGCTACTTGCTGAATATGCAGGGGAAACCCCTCCTCTGTCACCACAATACAAAATCACTTCCAAGGAGACTAAGGCTATCTAATATAACTTAGCCACCAAAACCAGAATTGTACAAACAAAAAGGTACATAAACTTTGACTAAATTTAATTTCTCTACATCAATGCACTACAATAACAGAAATATAAACAGATACTAAAATGTGTATTCTGCAGGGCAAGGAAGCGCTTGGGAGGTGAAGGTTAGCTCAGGCTACATGAGATTGTGCCTCAAAAATATATATAGTAAACATGTATATATATATATACATACATATATATACACATATGCGTATAAAATCCATCATATATATAATTGCTAAAAGTAAAAATTCCAGGCGTACAATTTTCAAGTATAAGAGAAATAATTAAAAAAGGAATTCAAAATAATTCAAAAAGGAAAAAAGTAAAAAATTATATATATATATATATATATAAAATGTTCAATATCAATGATTGAGGACAGATTAAAGAAAGTATGATATATCTTCATTGGCAAATAATAAAATAATATTTGGTTTTTAAGAAATAAATCACTTTCATTTATTAGAGGAAGGATACCAAATTGTCTTATGATTTTTGGGAAAATTTGTCAGTATTCATTAAAAACCTTTAAAATATGCCTTTCATTTGACTGAGAAATTAGCCTTCTCTATTTTTTTCATAAGGAAATAATTGAAAATTTAAGCAAGTATTGATATTAACATCAAAATTGTGCTTTTAAAATTGGAAGATTGACATCAATCTAAATACAGAAAAGGATATAAATGCAAGAACTGTGATGTATTTATATGGAGCTGTTATTTCTTTATTAAAACATATTGTCTTTGATGGTATGTTCAATTTATTTCTCTTCATTTTGCTAGTGTACATTTTCCCTAAAATATTTTGGTAAATTTGAGATGTGTGTTCTATTATTACATGATTAATGAGGAAAACACCCACATAGTAACAGCTTTAAAGAGGTTTTAAAGAGGCTACTATGCACTAATGGCTTTGTAAAATATTTGAGTGAGGTAAGAGATTATGACTGGGTCTGTGGGTTATGAAAGAACTCCCTGAGTACATATCAAATCTGGTAGCCCAAGAGAAAATTCTGGGTAATAAGAGGAAGTATATTTGGAATTGAAAACTAGATGATCTGGGGAGAGTTAAAAACACTAGCTGCTCTTACAATAACCTAGGTTCAATTCCCAGCATAGCACCTCACAACCATCTGTAACTCCAGCCCCAGGAGATCTGAAGTCCTCTTCTGTGCCTCTATGGACACCTGCATGCATGTTCAAATACACATCAGGCAAGCACTCATACACATAGAATAAAAAAAAAAGCAATCTAGATAACCTTGAGTGGTTATGTACTGAATTTTTCTATTAGTAGAGATTACTATAATTTTTGGTTGTGACTGTAGCCCTGTATGAAAAACTGTTTGGGCTACTGAGTTAGGCTAACCATTCTAAAGTGGCCATCATATTTCATGAAGGACTGGGGTTCTCAGTCCATTTCCCCATTGTCTCCTTTTCTGGGCTCACTTCACACAGTAGCCTGCATATCTCTGTCAGGTAGTACCATAGTCCTCTACTGAAAATTTAAGTGTGTGTGTGTGTGTGTGTGTGTGTGTGTGTGTGTGTGTGTGTGTGTGCGTGTGCGTGTAGGGATGGTGATGTGGAACATGTAGAGGTCAGAGGACAATTTACAGGAATCTTCCACTATTTGCTGCCCAGGTATTGAACTCAGGGACCATAGCCTTTCTTACTAGCCCAGCCATCCCCCAAAGCCTCATCAGTTTATAAGAACGTGTCCAGTGTCTTCCAGCCCCACATCATCCTCACAGTGATTTTATCAGCCTTGAACTCATGCAAGCAAGCACCTTTTAAATTCTCTCAGCAGAGAGATCTGCTTTTTCCTATGCGACTAGTTAAACTTTATCTATGTTAATATGATCCAACATCTATTTCTAACCTACATGATGAATATTTCTGCAGTTAGTGATGAGGGCAAAAGCAAGACTTATGCTCAATTTAATAATTTAATCATTAATTATAATTGATACAGTTAATTACAATTATATATTACATATCATTGACATAATAATTTAATAAATTAATGATAAAGCAATAATTTATTTTATACTTAACCCATTACATAGATATATAAGCATTGACTGAATTAATGAATAAATACAAGAATGAATAATGAATAAAACACTCAAGACCATTGTCACCAAATCACTGAGTTCATCTACTTTTAGTCTGTTTCTGAGCTCCGCAAGTCTGAGGTAACAGAAGACTGTACATTAACAGTGTGGCTTGTACTGTTGGTTTTTATCTCTGTCATTGATCTGGAGATTCAGACTCTACAGAAAAAATTCTGAAGGTCTCTGGATGCCACGTTATGGGACTAAGAAAAGCCCTGCTGGTTATTATGTCATTATTGGCATCTGCTACTTCCCAGCTTTGCCTTACTTTGGTGACTTCTCTGTTGCTGAGAAGACATCACTGGGGTGCCTACTGGTGAGTCCTGCTCCTGTGGGTCTCCTTTACTGCTGATGGGCTTGATTCCTCCAGTGAGTACAGATGGTTCCTGGGGGGCTGGAAGAGACGGTTGGGACTGGATCGTTCTCAGCCCACTGACTGTGATGGTCCACCTTCTGAATTCTTTCTCCCATCCTTTTACTCTGTGGATGCTAGCTGTCTTCACAATGTGAAATCTTAAAACTAGAAAAGAGTGGTCAAAGGCATCCATTCAACTAATTCCTTCATCATCTTAGGAGCAAACAATGATAAGCATTTCCATTTACAAACCTCCGCAGAGGAGGGAGGGTGCACACTCTGCGACGTCCCAGGGGCTGAAAAGGTCGGTGTTCACACACTCAGTGTTTGCAGGCATTTAGTGTCCTTCCTGGCTGGCTCGGAGCCACCCTTTGGCACCTTTAGAAACTTTGGCTTCAGGGCAGCCAGTGTCCCTCTGAGCCAGAGAAATATCGCCAAGGGCCAGAGGCCTGTCTGCTTGGGGTGCTGTGGGATGTAGGGATAGTGGAAGGGGAAATCACCTCTGCAGCCAAATTTGCATGGAAAGATGGTGTTTTCCTCCACAGTGAGAAAATATGCCTTGGTGTTCTGCACTTCATTTCCTTTGAGCTTCTGCCCTCTCTCCTAATGCTGGCAAGTGTGTGAGTGTGGCGAGAAGGCTGGCAAGCGGTTCACAAGTCAGTAAAGGTTAAAGTATAGTGGAGGTTGTTTAGTGCGGAACTGTAAATATTTGTTGGAAGGTTTGCGGAGCTGCTTCTTTTGATACCTCTAATCCACCGAGACAGAAATAACTTCAAAGCCATGCCTAGTCTGACTTGGTCCTCAACCAACGGAAAAGATCAGCTAGCTACTGCTAAAATGTTTTCACTGGTAGCCAGGCAGCCTGCCTTAGCAGGCGTTCTGGAAAATGAGTCATAATTTAATTGTCTTTGGGCACTCGCATATCTGCTTGGGAACGTCTACAGGGCAGAAGCCGAGCTGCATGAATAACTGTGAAGGAGACTTTGAGTTTACACCGTTCCAAGCTGTCAGCAGCGGAACGAAAAGTGAGGTTTGTGCCTGTTCAAAAGGATGGGCTCAGCCAGCTGGGCTGCCTCTACAGAACTGGGAGACTTCCCTGGCTGGACTGTTCGGAACAGAAGCAAGGGCTTTGGGATTCGCTAGTGGTTGTAAAGCGAAGGTTTCCAAACTGACCCAGAGCCCTGGGCAGCTGAAGATTTTCCATGCAGAAGGGAGGAATGGAAACTGGAATTTATTTTTAAAATTAAGGTGCGTTTAATGGATTTTAATAGTATTAAAATATTTTAAACTGACTTGAACAACCAACACTAAATCCAATTCCTTAATTTTCTGCTTTCTTCAAAGTACACTTTAATTTTTATTCCATTCGTTGCCCAAAGTAATGAAGGACACACCAAGTTACTAGAATCCATATTGTCATATAGGCAGAAAATGGATTTCAAGAATTTTATTATGTCACACTAACGAACATGATAAAAAGTGAGTGAGTTTTGCAAACATTCATTACTGTTTACAACTTTAGCATCTTAACTTTTAGTGCTATTGTTACTACTATTTCTTTAACAGATGCCATTCATTACATGGATTGCTAGTTACAAAGAAATACTAATTATACTCTCTTAAATGCCATGCCACAACTAAAATTCTATTATCAGACAACTTGGCTTAGCAGTTGAAGAAGCTTTAGGAGCTGAGGATCTCTGTCTGAGGATATCTTTTTCCCTAGTCAATGCCTGTTGGATTTTAGGTTAGCTTCTGAAGACTGACCATGGGCTCCCAACTGCCGTTAGCCAGGATGGCCTACTATGAATTATCATAGGGGAGGGAGGAAGATGACAAAGAGAGAGGAGAAACACTTAAAAAAATGAAAACATTTCATTTGAAAAAAGGTTTAAAAGCAGAAGAACACTAAATTAAAAAAATGTTTAAATGAAATGTTTGATAAGGAATTTGATTACTCAACCTTGGTTTATTCTATTTATAAAAAGTGAATCACGAAGCATGTCAGTGTTACTAAGAGAATTAAAATTATTAAAAGATAGCATCTAACATCTATGTGCTCCATGACAGCCATTCCTCTACTATCATTTAATTGCTAACAAAAGCTACTGCTAATACTTTATGACATATGTTTAGAAATTAATTTTATAATCCATAATAATTCAACTATTCAGTAATTTATTCATAGGGCATTTGTTGAGTCAGTATACAAAGAATTAAGCGTGATGAACATGCAAGTTTCAGGTTCTAGAATGACGGAGATTATATTCTAGTGGATGACTTAGGATAGAAAAAGAAACATAATTGTGCCAATGTCTTTAGTTAGAAAGACTTGGTACTTTTCTCTTTAGCTAGGAAATACATCTCTACTAAAAAAATTATTTGAAAGAGAGTATGTTACATTATTGTACATACCCATTATGGTACAAGGAACCCTATCAAAGTAAGTAGAAAAAAATTATTGCTATAAATTATTACTATTTTATTAGTATTATCTCATGAGTTTTAAGTTTTGATGGGGCTCAAATGGCCAGTTCTTTCTCAAGATCTCCAAGTAGTTTCAGTCAGTTGGTAGTTGAGGCTGGCAGAATCTGACAGAACTACTGGCCTTACTCACACACTTGCATGTGAAGTTTGTGGTTGGCCAAGATCACAGGTGAGAATGTCAAGCTGATTGCCGCGTGGCTTGAATTTCTTAGTGGTGAATCCTCTAAGAAGGGTCTTTCTCAGAAACCAAGAATCTTCAGACGCTCAGTCTTGGAAATTTTACAGCAGTGGAAACTTCTGCCACTCAAACATGGCAGAGCAGATTGAAGGGGAAGTGCCTATAGAGAGTGTAGATTCCAAGAGCTAGTTCACCCTGGAGGGAAGGGAGATTTGTTTGATCTTTGGAGACAAGTCACCACAGAACTCCTGCAAATACCCGGGATAATGGCTGTGGTGCGAAGGTGAGTGATTGATCCAGGATTTAGATGTGGAAGGCATGTTGCTTTTGAAATGGAAGGAAGACCATTTTGAAGAGGAGTGACTCTTCCAGTTACTCAGTGGATGGAAGAACCGAGCCAGCAGTAGATCTTACAAGAAGGATGAAGAAGGGCTGAAGTCAGGGCCAGCAATGCATGGGTGCATTTACTCATGAAAAGGAATTTCAGATTTACATGTGTCAGAGAGCCTGAGAAGAAATGGAGCTGAGCTAAGAAATGTCTTTGTGACTTTAGGAAAAGGAAAGTCAGTGAGACTAAGCGTAATGGAATCAGGATGTGTGGGAGTTTAGAGACAGAAATCATCAGTTAGCATGTTTGAAAGAACTTCACAAGTGCGATGATATATCCTGATAATAACAATATATCCAGATCTTCGAAGGATATACTAGAAGAGGAATAGATTGAGGCTGTGTGCTTTGACTGGCGGAACAAAATGATATGTGTGCTTGCCAGTGAACTGCACTAGACATCTGAGCTCTGACACTGAACTTTGGCCCCTTTGAGAATCTTCTACATGTCATTGCCCATGTTTCTCTGATCCTGAAGATACACAATAATGACTGTAAAGGCATAAGTTGGAAGGCTCATGAATTCCTCAGTCGTCACTTGGAAGAGAGCCTGCCAAGTAGAAATGCTTATGCTGGATTTTAAGTGAGCAAGGAATTCTCTCTCTCTCTCTCTCTCTCTCTCTCTCTCTCTCTCTCTCTCTCTCTCTCTCCCTCTCTCTCTCTCTCTCATTTAGAACTCACTATGTGGTTCAGGCTGATCATGAACTTTGGCCCCTTTATCCTCTACTATCTTAACCTCTTTCTCTTTTTTTCCCCCAAGACAGAGATTCTCTGTGTATCTCTGGTTGTCCTGGAACTCCCTTTGTAGAGCAGGGTGGCCTCGAACTCACAGAGATCCCCCTGCCTCTCCCTCCCTGAGTGCTGGGATTAAAGGCGTGTACCACTACCACCCAGCTATTCTCTTAAGCTAAGTGTGGAGATTATAGGCGTTTACCACCACACTCAGCTAAGAAATAAACTTCTCCTGCATTAGGCTCTGCCATTTTGGGTTATTTGTTAAAGAAACTATTATTATCCAGAAGTGAAAGACTTATTTTGAGAGCATGATGCCGGGTGATGAGCCAATCAGGGAGAACTGGAAGAAGGAATAATTGGAGTTAAAGTTGAAAACTCAGAGGCAGCCTGGTTATTGAAGGTTCTGAGTTCTAAGAAGTTCTTGAGTTATTTAAGGATTGTGTAGAGGCGTGACTAGGAATTCATTGGATCACACTCTCCATCATAATTAAAACTTGACTCATAATGTAAAATGAAAGTCATATACTTTAAAAACAAGTCCATATATCCAAAGAAAGGGTTATTATTTTGCTAGCAGTTTTAGTATAAATTAGCAAAAAGTGGATCTAATTACTGCATAACTTTAAGGAGCTCAAGTAGGCTGATGGCCATGCAAGGTGTCAACACACAAAAGCAGTCAGTCGTCCTCCTTTTCCACTGTAGCCCCAACAAATCACAATGGCCAGAGTCTGAAAGGTGCAGTAATGGCTCTTGTGTCCGAAAGGAACCAACAGGCACCTAATTGAACTTAAGGACTTAAGAAGGGAGTTCATTGCCTAATACTACAAATTGAATCAACTGCATGTGGCTGGAATTTAGAGGCCAACCTATTACCGCTAGTTTTCTAAACCAGCATGGTATTTTAACTGCATTTTCAATATTTAAACCTATAGTCCGACCAGTGTAGCTCTCACTCCTTGTCAAATAAGCTTCTTTTTGCAACAGAAAGGTCAAAATGCAGAGAAAACTGACCACAGGGCACTCACTTCCAATTGACACATTTGCAAGACAACTCCTACACTTAAGGCTCAGGGAACACCGAGGAAGCAGGGATGGGAAGCTTGTAAGAACTACAGGACTGAGATGTCTACTTGTTTAGTCACTTCTAAATAAGTAAACAAACAAACAAGACAAGGCAAAACCCAAACCAAAACAGTATGTGTTGGGTGGTCGGTTCTGGAAGGAGTTGAAGGAAAGTCTGGGACTGGATATGATTAGGACATTTTATATGAAATTCTTTAGGAATTTAAAAAAAAACATTTAATTTTTTGTTAAGATTTAGTAGTAGAAGTCAAGATTATGTTGGAGAACTCCACAGAGACAGCTGAACCAAGCTTGTGGAAACTCATGAACTCTAGATGGACAGCTGTGGAGTCTCCATGGGGCTGAACTAGGACCTCCATATGTGGGAGACAATGGTGAAACTTGGACTCTCTGTGAGGCACCTGGCAGTAGAACCAGGATCTATCCTTGGTGCATGAGCTAGCTTGTTGGAGCTCATTCCCTGTAAACCCTGTGGTGGGATGCTATGTTCAGCCTTAATGCACAGGGAGGGAATTGGTCCTGCCCCAACTGTAATGTTGACTCTCCATGAGAACCCTTTGGAAGGAGTAGGTGGGAGGTGGGCTGAAGTGGAGAAAGGAGGGAGGGAGAACTGTATTTGGAATGTAAAATAAAATAAAATAAAAAGATTTAGTAATGCCAAGCATAGGGTGTGGGGAGAGAGATGTTGGCAAACAGAAGGAAAGGTCAAAGCAAAATCACGAGAAGGAGAACTTCACATAAACTGGGGCCTGTCCGGCCCTGAGACAAAAGGAAGAGGACTATCTGAGATTACTTGTGTCAGGACTCCAGAACACACCCTCGCACTCCTGGCAAAATGGTAAGGAAGGACTTAGAGGAGCTCATTTGAATGGGGACTTCAGCTTTCCTTGGAAAGAGGCTGTGTGCGCCTGCGTGGAAGATGGAAGAGGGGTGCACACTCAGTTCCCAAAGCCACTGTCTAGACTTGAGGGAGATAGGAAGCAGATACAGGCTCTTTCATCAAGAGCATGAGCTGGACCATATTAGGATCCAGTGAACAGTGTGGCAGACTGTTGGAGTAGGCATCCTTTGGGCTTGGTTCTTACTTATGAGTCGGATGCTTCTTGTGGTGCCTGGCACATCTTGGAGAATTGGGAACCTGGGCATAGAGAGTACAAAGGCCAAGAAGGCATTTGGGAATAGTATCGCAGAAAAAGCCAGTGGGGAGCAACTGTGTGTGTGGGGGGGGGGGCAAACAGGCAAAGACTTCTCATTGGGGTGAGAGAGAAACCCCTGGCTAGGAGAAGCAGAGGGTCTCTGCAGAAGGCCGGGTTAAACGGCATGCAAAACCTGAATTATCGCTGTCAGTTAGTTACTTGTCTATGAAGACTGGTGGGCCCCGGGAAAATTTTTGGTTCCTCGGGGCCCACACTGAGAACGCAGATGCACTTTGGCGAGGAGACACCTTCCATACACGAGTCAGGATCATTTAAGGATTGAGATGTGAACAACAAAAACGTGCTTATTCATAGAAATGTAACTTAATCCTAACCCTTTTTAAGCTTCTTATTGTGCCTTGTTACTTGATGGGACTTGGTCTGGCAGGTCTCTAGTGTTCAAGAGGTTATATTTTCAGAAAATAAGGATTTTTTTTTAACTTGAATGTTTCAAAATGCTTTCATGGCATGTGAAGAAAGCCACTTGATTAAAGTGTTTGTAGTTTAGGTTAGAACCTTTCTTCTTTCCAAAGAATTTAGAGTTCTGGCACAAGCTAAAAGGGTTAAACTACACCTGCGCCCTTTCATTGAGCTGTGAATGTCATGAGTGGAGGCCAAAATCTGAGTCTGCCTGTGAATGTTTGGTAACTTCTTACTCCCTCCTGCACGCTTTGCCCCACCCCATACATCTCATGATATAAATATGTTACTCATTTATCAAGTATTGTGTTGTGATGAAGCAAATTGGTGGTTTTGACAGCCCTCCATTAGCGCAGAGAGAGAAAACCTGTAGTGACTAAACTTGCGCTCATTAATCTGCTCTTTGTTCCACCTGCTCTCAGCAGAGCCACTTACCAGGGGGCCTCCCGGGAATGGAAGGGCCGGCTATTAATACACACCCAAGCTAGGAGGAGACCCTCCAAAGTCACACATTATTAGTTTCTGCATTGAGTGTCATTACTCTAGGCTCCTGCTTCTCTCCTACTTGTATCCTCTTCAGATAAGTAGCTCTGGGGGCGGAGCCAGGCTGTGCCTTCAGCCCCCACCCCAGCAGGCAGGAACACCTGATAGATTGCTCCTCTGGAACAAGTCTGTTTACTTAAACACACACACACACACACACACACACACACAGAGAGAGAGAGAGAGAGAGAGAGAGAGAGAGAGAGAGAGAAAGAGAGAGAGGGAGGGAGGGAGGGAGGGAGGGAGGGAGGGAGGGAGACTGAGATTGATTTGGAGACTCTTGGTGCTGAACCCAAGAGCTTTCCCTACTATTGCAAGTGTTCCCTAGTCTAGCCTGAGGGGCAGAGGTTTGTGGGTCAGCTCTACCAGATTTTGGCATTGGTAGTGTTGACAATACCTTTTTCTGTTGCATAGGAGCCAAGTGTCGTTTTGAACGAGAAGCAAGGCAAACTGAAATGCTGGGCAGAGCCTCTTACACAGGCTCAATCCAGCAATCTCATCTTAATTTTGTTCATTATGCATTTGCCTTATTCTTTACGGAAAATGCTTTAAGGCAAAGTTAGCACATCGATTCACTTCCCAATTTTATATTTATTAAGGGCCTACGATGTACCAGGCAGAAAGGTTCTAATATTGTAAGAAAAAAAGGCCGGAATCACTGCTTCTCTGGAAGTCATTTTCTAGTGGAAAAAGACAGAAAAACTTGTTAGGCAAAAGCACGGTTGTTAACATATAAAATTACAGTTTCACATATTTCATAATTCTACTTTGAAATAGCGAACAATGGCATGCCATCTTACAGCTTCAATCGCAGAGGCGATTTCATGTGTGGGTAACTTCCACGTTGTCTCACCTTACCGGCACAGACTTTTCCTTATCCTATTTCAAGGACCGAGCCTGAGGGACAGAATGGGTTGTGAAAGTCTGGTGTCACCGACTCCTTAAGTGTTCCGACAAAGTGATTAGGAGGGGCAGAATCTCAAACCACAGACCCAGTGGACCACGGGGGTCTGGAATAACATTGGTAAAAATGTAATCATCGAGGTTAATGCCTGATGTTCTTTTACTTTATTATTCAATTAATTCTTTTACATCCTGACAGTAATGATTGAAGTTTTTATGGAGGTAGAATCAGACACCCCACACCCGCTTTCCCCCAATCTTACCAGACTTTGCCTCTCAAGGTGACAAAGACTTAAGAAATCCTGGGAATAGCCCGTGACCAGCAGGGTTACACTGACATCACCCTCTCCTGGCTCATGCACTGTGAGGAAGGAGCATCCCCACAAGTTCCAGGCCATGTATTTCCATCTTTAAAGAGAGTAAGAGAAGGATTTCTATAGCTGCAGACCTAGACCAATGATCCAGAATCATCCTCCCTTGTAGTGGTATTTCAATTACAGTTTAATAAATAAAGGCCGCCTGAAGATCTGAGAGTAAAACAGTCCCTCTGGTCAGCCTTACAGACCAGATTATGGTAGCACATACCTTTAATCTTAGTAGCCATAATGACATACACCTTTAATCCCAGTAGCCACACTAGTTGCCATAGAAATTGAGCGGTGCATGCCTTTAATGATGGTGGCACACTCCTTTAATCCCAGTCCTGCAAAGGAATATAAGATGGGAGAAGACAGCTCTCAGACGCAGTCTCCTTCTGAGATTCCAGGAGGCAGGATCACCATTTCGGACTGAAGTCATGGTAAGAACAAGTGGGTAGCTGTTTCGCTTTTCAGATCTTCAGGTTGAACCCCAATTTTATTAACCTTAACTTTTATTAATCAAGCATAACTCCTTCTTTAAAAATGGGAGTAGAACTCCCAGGCCAGCCGCACACCAAAGTATTTTAAAAAATTAACAAGGAAGCAGAATATAATCTGTATCATTGCCTGATTCACAGAAAAAAAAATGTGCTCACAGCACAGATGCCACCTGTAGGCATATGCTTCAAAAGAGTTAAAATAAATTGATAAATTCATGGAAACTATACAAAACTATTAAAAACTAGAAAACTCAGAATTGACCTCATGAAAGAAACATTTAAAGGACAACAAAGGCAGAAAAGTAACAAAACCCAAAACTTCCAGAAATGTCCCAACTGGGAAGAAAACATACTGAATATTATCCTAACAGAAACAGGAGTGGGGAAAGAAAGGATAACAAGCAAGACATGAAGAAGGTAAGAAAAAAATATTGAAAGTGGCAATAATAAGAATAAGCAAAGAGTAGCCAATTTATATTTCAGGAAACCCAAAGGAAAAACAAATAAACAGAGAACAGGAAAAGTTAAATATACAAGTCAGGAAAACTTTTTGGGAAAAAAGTCAGGCTGAATATTAAAAGAGAAAATACTTGGGAAAATTGGTTCAAAAAGCCAAATTAAGACAGATTTTATTAAATAACAATCCTGTGAATATTCAAACTAAAAGCAACCCATTTATAGAAAAATAAAAACCTCATTATCAGTTCATTCAAGGGCAATGTGCTAGACAAAGAGTAGTTGCCTAACATAATTAAAATACTTCAGGAGATAAAACAAAACCATGCTAAACTCACCTTTAGATGTGAGAAGTTCGGCCAGGCTATCATAGGGGAGATCCCTGGGAGAAATGAATGAGAGGAGCACGACAGGAGGGGCCTTGGTGTGAAATAAGCATGGATGAATCCCATTCAGGGGATGTGTGATGGAGCTTGGTGAACCAGGGATACATTCTGCAGGCAGAAGGAAGCAGAAGTATAAAAAAGATGGCTCCACAAACAAGATCACCAAGCAAAAGTTGGAAACATGGGAGTGGGGATGGGGGATGGG
>JAQHUG010000132.1:3011424-3093374 GCA_028555095.1 Dicrostonyx torquatus
AAAAAAGAAAGTGGACATGATGTGCTATGCAAGAAGAGCTGTGGTTTGAAAAAGAGCTTTTAGGAATGCAATGGTAAGGTGTGGAGGAGGTTAGGATGACTGAGGACGTCTAGTTAGAATCACAAAATTCAAGGAATAGAAATATACACCTGGTGTCTTGATTTGTTTTTCATTATGTACAGACAGATGATTTACCATGTTTGCCGTCTCAGCAACCTAAACATTTCCTGTTTGATCCATGATTCATGGTTGTTGAGCACTGGACATGTGATCAGTTCCAACTGAGATGTGGATTTCAATAATTTAGTATGTCAAATGGATAATATGTCTAACAATTTTATAAATGTGAATTAAGTATTAAAATTATATCATTTTAGGAATATTCGGTTAGATTATATTACCAAAATTAAGTTTACCTTTTTCATTTTTTTTTGGTGTGTCTACCGGAAGTTTTAAAATGACATTTATGATCTGGGCGGTGGTAACACGTGCCTTTATCTCAGCACTCAGGGAGGCAGAGGCAGGCAGATTTCTGTGGTTTTGAGGCCAGCCTGGTCTATGGAGTGACAGTCAGAGCTACACAGAGAAACTCTGTCTCGAAAAACAAAACAAAAATGACATTTATGTATCATTGATCTGAACAAGAAAGTGAGAAGACTGATAACTTTATATAGCTCTGTGTTCCCTAATTAACAAAGTGACTTTATTATCTAGTACCATGTCCAGGGAAGGTGACCCCTGCATTTGCCCATGAAGTTCACTCTACTGAGGGAACCCAAGCTATTTAACAGTGTCCACTGTAGGTATGTCCCTTCAGCTCAAGGTCAGTCAGATGTATTGGCTTGCACATCAGGGTCCCACTTTCCTAGCTTCCCCTGTGCCAGCCCCTCTGCCTGCCACTGTTTTTTTTTTCTCTCTCTATCCTACCCCACCCCCAGAATCAATGTTACCTTGCTTCCCTGCAGCTCCCCCTGAGACAGTCTGCAAGGTGTCTAGCATCCTGTGAATTTGTAGAAATGATGCTGGGAGCTCTGCGGTGAGTAGCATCCTTCCAGTTAAACAGAAACACCTTCTCACACAC
Source organism: Dicrostonyx torquatus (assembly GCA_028555095.1). NCBI lineage: Eukaryota > Metazoa > Chordata > Mammalia > Rodentia > Cricetidae > Dicrostonyx > Dicrostonyx torquatus. Next base: position 3,012,506 of record JAQHUG010000132.1, read on the forward strand.
GCCTCATCTCTACTCAGCCCCACGATGCTTCCTTGGTGTGCCTATTTTGAACACATTCTTTAGGCATCAAACCCCTTAATAGTGAATGAAGCCGGAAAAGAAGAAAACAAAACAAGCAAAAGTCAAAAATGACAGAGGAGTAATTTTACTTACCAGTTTTCTATGTCAAAGCTGTGGGCTTTTCTTCTTCTTCTTCGTCTTTTCTTCTTCTTCTTCTTCTTCTTCTTCTTCTTCTTCTTCTTCTTCTTCTTCTTCTTCTTCTTCTTTTGTAATTAAACAAAATGAAATTCTCATCTTATGTACTTGACTAATGTGTTCATGCATTTCTTCATTCATTAGTATAGGATCTGCTGAGAAGTAGGCTTTACGGTGTACCCAAGTTTAAATCACATCCTTTTCCCTTAAAGGACTCTTGTGAGCCACATAGGCAAATGAGCACATCATGAGGCTCAATGTGAATAGGTCTTTGGAAGCCCCCAGTCCTCGCCCAGTGGACTTTAGAGAGGAAAGAACATTGGTTCCAGGCCAACCAAGGAATGTTCAGAAAGAAGATATAATTCTACATTTTGAGAGATTAAGAAAGAACTTATTTTTTAAAGGTGTTTAGCAATAAAGGTCAAATAGTTAATCAAGAATGTGATATAAGAGAGGCTTATATCTGGGCCTGGGGTCAGGAAGGTGAAAAGTCTTGGACTGACTATGACTTTGTAACAGTGGGCTGATGAATGACTCTCAATTTCTCTCCCTAGTTTTCACAAATCATACTAAGGGAGTCAAAACTGAACAGATTTTAACAAACGTACTCAATAAAAAGAATACAATATAAATACAATCTACCAGACAAGATGAAACAATCCAGCAGGGAAGAATGGGGGACCCAGATGAGTGAGCGTCCTCTTTATGTTTCCCCGTGAAACATCAAGGATGAGAACTGTTAGTAACAGATGCCTTGAGCCTGGGCTGTTTCCCTCATCCCCTGATGCACGTTTTTAATGCTCAGTTTCTGGCTGTGGCTCTAGTTTGCAGACTCTGCATCCCTTAGGAAGGGGGCCTGGATGGCAGTGACCAGTGTCTGTGAAAACCATCCCTATTTCTGGTTCTGGCGGGCTCACTCTGCTTCCTGGCACAGGTTATATGAAGAGTTCTCCAATGTTTTTACATCATTAACAGTTGTTCACACTGCCATGCCTTCTCTGCCATGATGGATGGAAGTCACCCCAAAACTGCGAGTTAGAGAGAGTGTCCAAGTGTCGAGGGTCCTCCTCTGTTACTCCCCATCTCTTCCGTTGTCTCCTTGGGGCTCATATTTTCCTACTGAGTCTGAAAACCAGCAGTCACCTCCCATCTTCCATCTCCTCCTCACTCTAACGCAGTCACGTGTGGGATGCCCAGCTTCTTCCCTGGGCACTGGCAAGTGCTCTTCTCTGGTGAGCTTTCTCTCTAGGCCCCTGATGCTTTTGAGATTAACAGGTAAAGCTATCTGGAACCTTCCTGACATGGGTAGTTCCTGAATGGGCCTCACACCCTGCCATTTCCAACAAGGTCCCTGCTGAACTTGAAGTTTTGTCCTCTCTAAAACTCATTTTGCAATTTAACTCCCATTGTAAAGATTCAAAGAGGTGAGGCCTTGAGTATGCATGCTTTGGGAATGGAGGCTTGGCTTTTTTGGTTTCTGCCATGTGAAGAATTGGCTTCCCTCCATTTGGAGGACACAATGTACAAGGTGCCAGGTCCACTAGAGTCTTGGCCTTAGATTTTCCAGCTTCCAAGATTTAAAAGCCACTACATTTCTGTTCTTATGAATTGCTGTCTCAGGCATTCTGTTACAGCAGCCCAGAAAGAATGAAGGCAGTTTTCTGGTGCTGAGGCTGGCTCGCAGCACATACTTTAAGGAGAAAGAGTGGGTCAGGTGGAAAATCTGGTACAACAGGAAATCATAAAAAAAGATGCATGAAATACTTGTGTAGAGGTGTAGTCATTTAATAGTCTTGATGTAGAGCCAGGACCTTTTCTTTATGATACAATTTTGATGAAGTATGTCTTAAAGTTTCTGCAGTTCTAAGAATTTCCAGGTTTTATAGTTTTTCCAGTTTTATAACAGAACCTTTAGCACCTAATTTACCAAGTGTATTCAAAGTGATCAAATTTTCATAGAAGCAAGTCATCATCATTTTTAGCCCATATTTTAATCTCATAATATTTAGCCAAATTATGAAATTATCATAACAGAATTATCCTGTATAAATATATTTGAATTATCCTGTATAAATATATTTAAAGAGAAATACATTAAATTCTTGGTAATCAAGTAACAATGGAGGCAGGATTGTGTGGATTTGTTGGCTTTGAGCATTCAGTTAGCCCTGGCCTTTCTGGACATTTTTTAAGATGGAGACTCTGTTAACTGGTGTAGGTGGATAATGGAGTTTGGAGAGCATGACTAAAAGACCGCATAGGCTAGGGAGTCATCTCTCTTTGCATTGAAAAATACCCAAGAATAAAACAAGACAAGGCTGTATGTGCATGGTCTCTTCCCTTAGATGCGGTGTCTTGACTTTTCATGAGGCCTGAGCATCAGTTGGTTCTACACTGTGTCCTCTGGTAAGACTTTGGAAAAGAACAGTCCTGGGGATATCCTGGGAAACCTTCCTGGTTCAGAGGAAGCTTTGCAAATGATACCTGCATACATGTGGTTTTGGAAGCTCTGGGTGATGTAGAACAAGGTGATTTGTAGTGAGATTAAATCCATAGAACTTCGGGTCTGCACCAAAAGCCACACTCCTCGAGGCTGGCTAACACCCAGGCTCCCATGACTAAACAATAGTGTACAAGTGAGAAAATGTGGCCAACTCTTTTTGGCACAAAAGTTTAAGGATCACTGCCAAGAACATATAAAATGCTCCCACATAGAGATAAGAAATCAAACCTAACTGCTGAAAGGGCAAAGTATATGAACTGATAATTTACTCAAGATGTTCTCAGAGAAATGAGATGAAGATGAGCTATTGGATTAACAAAAATCCGAGAACAGGTACAATATCCTATGTAGGCATGGTTGTGGGTCAATGGGCTTCTAATAAACCAGTGCACTCCATCAACTGATGGCCTTTTTAAAGGACAATACCACAAAAAGTGGGTCTTGAATAACTCCAAAGTGCCACATTGCTTAATGGGCTAGGAGCCTAACAGTAAAACACCAAATTCCTCTTCTCAAAAAAGTTTCCTTTTAGTGGAGGGAATTGGACAATAAGAAAATAGGTTCAGGATTAATAAAACCCCAAAATAAAATGAAGCAAGCCAAAGAGAAGGGTAAGATGTTGTTCCATATAAGATAGAGGGAGCCTCACACAAGGAACATTTGATTAGCTGCATCTGATAGAAGAATATAATAGCAAGCATGCATAGATCATTATTAAAAATATCAAGTTGCACAAGTATACCTTGAGTATGTTCCATTTATGTTAAAATGTTCTTATGTTTACATAAATGACTATATCCAATATCATGTTTTAAACACATGGAAAGGTACACACACTTATTTGCCTACACCCCTTTTTTCTTAAGATTTTACTCTTTTGTTTTTGTATCCCAATCAAAATTTCCCTCCCTTTGTTCTTCCCCCAACATCCCCTTTCCCCCACCCCCAATCCCATCTACTCCTTCTCCGCTGTTCATCTTCAGATACAGGCAGGCATCCTTGGAGATCCATGGTATATCAAGTTGCAGTGAGACTAGGCACCTCCTCTTCTACCAAGGCTGGATGAAGCATGCCCACACCTTTTAATGTAGGGTTGTGCAGACACTATGTATGAAGAAGGGAGATAAAATGCTATATTACCTAGGTTTATGTTTGTTTTTTTTTTAACAAAAGAAAGAAGTTAAAAAATACTGGATGGCCATTCCATTAATTTTGTATCAGTGACTAACAATTTGACAGAAACATCTTGAGATTGATTTTGAGTCATAGTTTGAGAAGATTTCAGGTCCTTGTGACAAGGAAGGTTTGGTGGGCAGCTGAGTTCACCATAGCGGGACTTCATGGTACAAGCTGTTCAAATCACAACAAACCAGGAAACAGAATGAATCTTCCATTTAATGTTAACTTCTTCCTTATGGGACCCATCTCCTAAAGACTCTGCAGCCTCCCTGATGCGTGATAACATCCCCACCTGGGGATCAAAACTTCCAACTCCTAATAAGCATTAGAAATAAAACATCAAAACTAAGAAACCCTGATAATGATCAGGCATGTAAAAATTAAAAAATTTGGGAACTGTGTACATGAAATAAAAATATATCATTAGGTTTATTAAAACAGAGCAAGAAGAAAACTAGAAGTGGTTACTGTTACAGAACAACACAGGTCAGAGATTTCCCATCAAGGTACTCCTACCTACTAGTGATGCTCTAGGCCACTTAACTACTCTTTATAGTTGCACACCTGATAGCATTAGGGGCAGCAAATGAGTAGATTCATACTCAACATTCAGAAAAATGGTGCAGTTTAGTGCTTCGTAAATGTTGCTATGTTTTGAAGTCGGGGCTTCTGAGTTGCGACACGAGGCGGCAGTCTACTGACAGAAGTGGAACGTCTTGACTTGCTCTTCAGCATCTTGGTGCTTTGTGAACATCTATGAAAGTTGGAAAATAGATGCTCAGTAATCAATCAGAGTAAAAACGACTCGCTGATGCACAGAGTAAAGGGCAGGACACAAGTGAGGGACATTCTAACACTCAGATTCCACACCCATTACTTAATAGCTGTCACTTTTGTTAGCAGAAAAACAAGCAGGTCTCCAGACACCTGCTGGGGCATTATTTACACTCATTTACAGAGAGGAGGAAGACAGCAGGCTGACCTTCTTTGCTATACTGACATTTGACTTAGTAAGCAGCATTGCCAGTTCTCAGGCACTGAAGAGGCTTAGCTGTTTTCTTAGGTTTCTAGGAAATGCAAGTTTACACATCTCCAATGAGCAATTAATGTCAAAATAAATTACTACATTTACTATTGTCTTAAAATATTTATGATGCATTACTACTCTAATATATTTTTTAAGTTCCCATGAAGCAGCTTTCCAGCTCTGACCATCACACAAGGGAGACATGGGTGACATTTAATTTTGCCAAGCACAAATGTGAAGTGACCTGCCCAAACTTTTGGTGAGGGCATAGAAAATATAATTTCCCAATGTTTTTCTGGACATCCCGTTTCTTATTTGTTCAGTAAAGTTTCTTTTTTCCCTTCAATAATAATGTTGCCAAGGGCTGTGGTCTGTAAGTACTCTCCAAATGCTAAGGGACTGACTGCTCTGGCACTGTAGAGGTGGTGGGACTCCAGTTCCTTCTCTCTCTCTCTCTCTCTCTCTCTCTCTCTCTCTCTCTCTCTCTCTCTCTCTCTCCCACACACACACACACACACCACATACACACACACACACACCACATACACACACATCTTTTCTGGTTTGTTGACACAAGGTTTCTCTATAGCTTTAGATCCTGTAGTGGAACTAGCTCTTGTAGACCAGGTTGGCCTCAAACTATAGAGATCTGCCTGCCTCTGCCTCTTGAGTGCTGGGATTAAAGGCATGCACCACCACCGCCAGGCTTGATTCTTATTTTTTGCAAACAGACCTTCTCCAATACACACTCTTGTCATAATATACTGTTGCCTCAAGATGGACCAAGCTGTAATGGACTGAAACCACAGGCCCAAACTAATCTTTCCTTTTTTACTGTCTCAAAAACATTGTAAAAAATGGAATGTCAACTAACACACCAAGTATGTTCAAGCATAGAATGAACTTCTTGTAGATTGTTGACTTATTCAGTGCTACCATGTTTTGAACACTTTGGGTCAAAAAATAAATACTTTCACAGGATACCTAGATCTGCCCCAGTAGATCCCCTCATGGAGTATGTAGATGGTCACATGTCACTTATGAAGTCAAATTCAGCAAGGTTTCTGTTAGCCATTACATGTCTTTTCTTTCTGTTAATTTCCTTTTTTCCCCATTCGGTTCTTCTTTTCATTTTTTACCACTATCTATCCCATGTATTTTCTTATTTTCCATTGTATTTCTGTGTAGCATGCCCACCAACATTGTGTTTATAATTTTTCGTTTATCTTAAGATGGCTGTTTTAGAGTACCCATAAAACAGCTATGTCTGCAGGTACAGTCTTAGGTGAAGCAAAGTCGCCACTCACCAACCTGTGAAAGGTTTGCTCAGGCTTCCTCTTCTGAATGTAATATCATTGACTGTGATTTAAAAGTGCTTCTTGGTGTCTTTTAGAAATAACATCTTTGGAGTAGAAGTTACAATTTATGACAAAATTAGATTTCATAATATTTAAGGGACCAATCAGCGTTTGTCACTGTCTTTGAATATTTAAGAATATAACATGAAGGTAGGAGCAGTGTTCTGGGGGATGGTGGCATCTCAGGCTTCTGGGATGGCTGTTGGGACAGACACTCACTTTCTGTTTTATATACTTGCAAAGGGGATAGCCCATTGAAGTGAGAACAGAAGAGCATTGGCTTTAATGAAACTCATTTATTGTCCTTATCAAGGTTGCATCATTGTTTGTCAACTCAAAATATCAGCGAGGATTTAGGGAAATAAACTTTCTATCTAATAGGATGAAATTGGAGGCTTATTGCCTCAGCCGTAAATGACGTTTGAGGTGATACTAAATCAACCAAATCTCCGCTGCCTGGTTTGGGGAGCCCGCTGGTAATATTATTCAGTGAGCAAGGGTTGGAGAAGTGGGAATGATTAGTAAAATTTGTTTTGCTCACAAGCTAATGATAACACTTGAGGGCAATATAAGCATTAGTTTGGGATAAAAACAAATTCTGCTCCCAATGCTAGCAGCTTCTAACATTGAGATGTGTAAACTATTAGTCATCTTAGTCACTAGATTTGGTCTATTACATGCTCAGCTACACAAGGAAGGCATATATTACTCAGTCTTGCTATTGGAGCTAGTATTCTGGCCTAACGTTTAGATGAATGTCCATGTTTTTATTCTGCTTTGGAGCCATGCACCACTTCAATATGGTAACTCTGGTGTGCTGGTTTTGTTTTTTGTTTTCCTAGGAGTCCCATATGGTCTCTCTCCAGGGAGCACAAATAGGAAAGAAACAAGAATAATCTCCATGTCACGTCACTGACTCTGTAGTATCAATAACGCAAGCTATGAAGTCTGTCTTTTCTTCATCTCTGTCTGCACTGTACCTACATTGGTTTTCTTAGCCTAAATGCAGTGAAATTGGAAATTGGTCACCCCAAAAAGTCTTGTTGGGGAAGCACACACACACGCACACACACAGAGAAAAATGATGCATTGGTTTAGTTTAGAATCAAAGTACTCTAAAGGCATACTCTGGGGATTCCTGCCACCTACCCACCTATCACCTACCTCTCTTTATTTCTCTACTTTTAGTAATCTACTTCTTGTTTATCCTGCCAGAGCATCTTTGTGTGATGTACAATTATGTGAATTTCCTTACTACACTTGCTATTGGCACTTATTCTCCCACAGCAAAACTAGCTTTCTTAGGGAGGGGCCTGATAAAACAATCAAAAGTACTGTAATGGTCCCTGTACCTGCATTTCTTTATAAGCAAACTGTAACTCAATGTCAATGGTGAACTGGTAAAATAAAATTAAAGATTACCCAGCCACAAATTGCTAATTGCCTTGTAACTAGAGATGGCCTATCTGAACCAAATACATACTTCATTTTTATTGTTCTTGCATTTTCTAAAAGTTCCCCCCTCTTGCCCTTTCACTGGTGAACTGAACTGCTTGCCCTCTGGTGCCAGTTTTCATGGGCTGAAATTATCATTCTGCAGGTTATTTCTTACAACTAGAATTAAAAGGAACTGGAGAAGGTGAAAGTGATTGACAGTTGACAGTTATGCAAAGACAGAATGATACTGTGTAGATCCAAGACTCCACCTACACTTCTCTCTGGTAGAACAGGTAAGCTCATCCCTAGCAAGTGACAGAGCAAGGCAGTCAACATTATAAGGTTGAAGCAGAGCCCATGTAGGGGATAAGTTTTGGGATAGCTGTTCATCCAAAGCACCTCTAGCAAGGCTGTAGAGCCACATTCTGCTTTCTTGCTAGTAGTAAACTTTTTTTTTTTAAAGATTTATTTATATATTATGCAAAGTGTTCTGTCTGCATATACACCTTCACACCACGAGAGGGCACCAAATCCCCCAACAGATGGTTATAAGCCACTATGTGGTTGCTGAGAATTGAACCCAGAACCTCTGGAAGAGCAGAAATTGCTCTTAAGCACTGAGCCATTCCTCCAGCCCCCTAGTAGTAAAACAGAGCAGGGTTTGGAGAAGCTGCGGATCTGCCAGTGATGAAGGTCTCTTGGTTTCTTTTCCTGTTGCCGTGATAAAATAGTCTGACAAAAATAACGACTTGTTTCAGCCCATCATGGTAGAGAATTAAAGGCAGCAGGAGTCTGAAGCAGCTTCACATGACATCTACAGTCAGAAAGCAGAGGTCAAAGATGCTCATTTCACTTCCTCTGCCTCTATATTCCAGGACCTCACACAGGGCAGGGTGCTGCCCACAGGGACTGGATCTTGCCATCTCAGTTAATTCGGGTAAGGTAAACACCCACAGGTATTCCCAGAGACTCATCTCCTAGATTATTCTAGATTCTATCAAGGTGAAAATTAACACTAGGCTTGGTCCTTCATTTTTAAAACGACTCCTATCTTATACTGGACAACTCCAAAATACCTGTTTTATCAATGCCATAATGACAACGTGTGTCTTTTTAAAATGTTCCTGGGGAAAATTTTATGCAATAGTTTCAGAAAAGTTGTCAAAAGAAACATTTACCATATTGTGTGCTACATAATAGAAAAACATAATTTATATCTTTGACAAAAGGGCCACTGAGCTTTTCATTGTAGAGTGTCATCAAATCTTGGAAAGTGGGTGGCCTTACTGAGTGGGACACCTGAGGTTGCCCTCTGGTTTCCATATGAGCACCCACATTTATAGGTGCGCGCGCACACACACACACACACACACACACACACACACAAAGAGGGAAGCCAGAGTATGTCTTAACCATTAGTATTGTCTTCTAGGACCCTGTTTTTCAAGTCTTGACTGTGATCCAGAGCTGTGAACCATGTGAATGATTTGTACAGAATTTGAGAATAGATATTGTAAAACTTGCAGAAATTTGGCAGTGTGCCATGATGTTCAAGCACGATAAAGGGACTTGCATTGTTGAAGAAGTCTAGATAAATTCTGGGGTCAGAGTGCAAAGAGATGAGCTAAGTATGACAAATGGAAGCAAGCCATGCATGTTACCAAGTTAGTTGGTAAATTCAAACCCATAATGCCATAAAATCTGAAATCCAGTACTAACCCTGAAATTGAAATTTTAACTTTATAAGTTATAAAATTGTTATTGATAAGCACAGAAAGACAAAGATCTTGTTTGGTTTGGATGTAGATAAAGATTAGAAAGGAATGAAGACAAACTGCAAAGAGCAGAGGTTGGATGTTTCTTGTCCACATACATGACTCCTTTCTCTACTGTGGTGAGAAGGAAACAGAAACTCTTAATCATCCACTAGCACCTGTAAGTTGTTTTCAACTCAACTTGATTCAGGGAAACTCATAGGAGGAAACAAGTTCCCTTGGTTACCCAAGCACTTAAAGAGTGATATGTATGGTATTTGAGCAAATTATTCATAGGCCAGTTCATGTGGTAAGTTTTTGTTTGAATAACAGAATGACTACAAGAGGCGGCTACATTAAAGAGTCATTATTTTTATGAAAATGATTTTGATTCTTTTATTTTTAAATTTTTCCTTATTGCACATATTAAATTTTACTATATGTATATTGAACCTAACAACAAAAGATTTGTGTTTGAGTTTTGTATCTTTGATTTATTTCATTTCTCTAGAAATTATCTTATGATTTGAACATGGCTTTTACCTTCTGAAATCATGCTGGAGTTTGATGCACATTGTGAGGTTCAACGAGAGTGGCTAAGTCTTATTTGACTATGGTGTTGTGAAGAAGTGAAGCCTTTAAGAGGTGGTGAGGACCAGAGGAGACCATCAGAATGAGGTAGAGTGTAAGAAGAAAGATCAAAGCGTGTGTGCACACACACGCGCACACCCCCCCACACCACATACAACAGACACAACACACACAGACACACATGCATTCACACACATAGACATGCTTCTCATCTCTCATGGTATTTCCTAAGGACTCTTCCAGGAAGGAGGACATTGTGAGATGAGGTCCCTCAGCTTTGGATTAGAATTGTGAGCCAATTTTCTTTCTAAACCTCTTTTCTTCTGTGGTATTAGGTTAGTCACAGCAGAAAATAGATGAAGAAAAAATTTTACACATGAAATATTCACCTGCAAAAGTTTAGAAAATTTTAATCTAGAGAGAGGTTACCCAGTTTTGTCTCTTCTGCATGCAGTCTAGGGGAAACTGGAGGCAAGACTACCTGTACACACAAGTTAGGCATATGAACACCTCATGTGATAACGTGCTGACCTTGAATTACGGTGAAAGTAAGTTGCCTGGACCCCCCCTCGCTAAGTCACATGTTGAGCTCAGAGAGAAACCTGAAAAGGGTGGAGGGGGTGATGAAGTGATACCCTTAGCTAGAAAGGCTCCATAATGGCATTTTAATTAAAGATGTTTGTAGAGGAATATAGATATGAATTTCATCTTAATTTTTAAATTAAAGTGAAAGGAAAGAAAACAGATGGGACCAAGCCAAGAAATGCATGAAAATATTAAAGAAGGGAAGAGAATGAAGGGGAGAAGCAGGAGGAGGTCCAAATAATACAGAGTAAGCAAAATTAGTCAGATAGATACTACAGTTGGAATGTTGATGTTCCTTCCAAAATTCGTCCTAGAACTTGCTCCTAGGTGCATGGCTTTTATGAGCTGCTTAGGCCATGAGGACACTAACTTGTGAACAGGGCTAGCAGCTTTAGGGAAGAGTTGATAGGAACTAACCCCACCCCCACATGCACACATACACACTGCTCTTCTGTCTGACTCAACTTGTGAAGATGCGGAGCTCAAGCTGCCATCTTGGAAGCACATTCCCAGCCATCAGCAGACGCAGTGAACCTGGAAGGCAGTACCTTGATCACAAACAACCCAGGCTCGAGAACTATGAGAAGCAAACCTTTGTCATTTATGAATGTCCACTTTACTGTATTTTGTGATCATCACCAAAAACGGACTAAGACTTTATTCCTCCTCTTTGTTGACTAAAAGACAAAAGCTCCAGCATTTATTGAAGAGACTCCATATACTGTTTACAGGGAATTTACACACTGCTGGCCGGTTAAGGAACCACTGGAACATTCGAGTAGATGCTGATAGTCATGTGGACTAGACTCTGTAGCTGATGCTGCCCTGTTTTATGAGAAAGCTGTCCATCTGTGGCCTTAGAAGATAATGCACGCTTGACTTCGTGCTAAAGGTGAAGGAAAAGGGATCTCTCTCACTAGGGATCCTGCCAGGAATGCCATTTTTCTTGGGGCAGGAGACTTGAGAGTGACAGAAGCAGAAGCAATGGCCTCAGGCTGGGCCTTGCTGAGGAGCTAAGAGATCCTGTGATGGCAGTGACTGGTGGGCAGCTTCCTGGGAATACTGCTCTCAGCTCTTCTCTTTATGATCCATTAAAGGATCTGTCTCAGCAGGCTCATTTGCAGCAGGCCGCTTGGGAAGCATCAGCGCTTTCCGTGAATATTAGTTTTCTTTCTCTGGAGGGTAGGAAAAGGCAACGGAGGCTTGTAGATTCATTCCTGATTCCATTCCTCCTCAAACCCCTACCCCCCATTCTCAGCAGGGATTCAATTTGCTTTGCCTGCCAGTGTCCAGGCCACAAGTCTTTGGATGATCACTGAGCACACTCCTCTTGCCCCCAATCCCGATGATGCTTTCAGCTTCCACATATACTTGAGATACAATGTGACAAGAATAGGACTTGAGAAATTTGGCAGCATCTTTTAGATATTATATAATATGCATGTAGAGTAAGCCAACTGAGACTTTGGACTCTGATGTGTAGGAGACCATTTTTCTTGAATGCAAAGGGAATACACAGAATTAATGCTGAAAACAAATCTACTAGTTTCAGATATGCCTTTGCTTTGTTTCTGACTCCATGGTGGGTTCATAATGGGTATTTTATCCATGGTATTAAGTTAATGTCACCTAGGAAAGTGAGTCACAGTCACAAATTTTAAACATAACTGAAATATAATTTAAAGTTATCGTGTCGTCTGACCCATAAACAAGAACTAAAATCATTATGTAATGTTAGTCAGGATGGAAACAAAACGTCCCTATTCAGAATGAGAAAAGCAGGTAGGATTATTTTGCTTTTCTTATTTTCATAATGTCTGGGGATGGAAGTAGAAGGCTGTATTCTTGGCCAGCTGACAGCCTGAAGTGACCTGCTGTTCTGCATTGACTTTCACACTCTCTCCTGCAGGCTGAGACGCTAGTGAGGTTGTGATGAGAGAGGTCTTCACACTAAGCAAGGCAGAGTGGGATGCCCGCTCACTCAAACAACTGAGTTTGCTGCCATTAGATGGAGGACCATAGATGTGTGTTTTGAATGTAATGTAGATGCTGTGTCTGACAGCCCCTTCCTCTTTAGCTGGATGGATTTTTCCTCCCCCAAATAATCACACATTCTATTCTCAGAGTGCAATCAAGGGACAAGGTTCCCAGCACAAGGCCACGCCATCTATGGACATGTGGCAGTTTAAGTAAGAATTGTCCCACAAAGTCAGTGGTATTTGAATTCTTGTTCCTCAGTTAGTGGCACTGTTTAGAAAGGTTTGGGAGGGTATGGCCTTGCTAGCCGAAGTGTGTTGTTGGAAGTGTGGTGTAGGAGGGTTCTTCTGTATTTCTTTGCTTTCATTGGTTAATAAAGAAGCTGCCTTGGCCATTTGATAGGGCAGGACTTAGGTAGGCAGGGAAAAGAGAACAGTATGCTGGGAAGAAGACTGAGTCAGGGGCAGATGCCATGCTGCTCCAGCCCGAGATGGACACTGGTTAGACTCATGCTGGTAAGCCATGACATGTGGTGACACACTGATTACTAATTATGGGTTAAATCAAGATTCAAGAATTAGCCAAGCAAAGGCTAGAGACAATGGGCCAGGCAGTATTTGAATGAATCCAGTTTGTGAGTAATTATTTCGGGAACATGACCATGTGGCCAGGAGCTGGGTTCCGGGAACACAGCCCACCCATACTGGGAGCCAGGCGGGACATAGCAGTCCATACCTAATTACAACAGAGGTGGGATTTGACAGTTTGAAGCCTTGCCCTAATTCCAATTATTTCTGCTTTGAGCTTAAAGATGGGGACATAAGTTCTCAGCTTCACGTTCCAGCTGCCATGCCTGCCGTTTACTGCCACACCTGCCGTTTACTGCCACACCTTCCCACATGATGGACTCTGACTCTCGGAAGCTATAAGCTTGAATAAACTCTTGCTTCTACAAATGCCTTCCTTGGTCATGATTTTTGATTCCAAGAACAGGAAAGAAAAGTGTGGGTCACACGCTGCAGTGGCCTCTGGAGAGAGTTGAGCAGGCACATCAGCAGACTGAAGGCACTGTATGACACTCCTACAGACCACCTGCTTCTCAAGTCACCAAGAACAGGGCTATTCTATTATACTTGTTCATTGCTTACTCGTGGTGCTCAACAGACTATTTCTGTTTTGTTTGTCTTGTTTGTGTGCACATATTATCATCCTGGGACATGGAAGACCCAATTATTGGATGAGAATTTTTGCTCTCATCAGGGAAATAATAGTTAAACACTTCAGGATTTTCGGGCAAATGCAGAGGACATGGATATGGAGAGTCCCTATCTGATGGATGCTGGCTGTGTTGGAACTTAGTGATTCTTTCAGGAAACTATAGGTTCTTCCCAGTCTTTCTGCTAACTTTAGTTCTGCCTGGCACACTTTTTACTGTATTCTCAGCAGTGTTCCTGCTTGGAGGATTCTTCCCAATTCATCCACCACGTTCTCAAATCCCAAGCAGAATTGCCTGCAAAATAATATATAACCATTAGGTGTCGCTGTCTGACATAAAATGTTCTCAATAACAATGGACTCATTTCTATGTATTTTATAAAGCACGCATTGATAGCACAAGGTAAGAAATTAACATTGACACCCACTCCTCTGCTGCCCAAGTACCTAGCTGGGACCTCCCTATGAATGCCTGGGATTCCCTCTAGAGACAAGTCCCTTGCAAATCTTAAAAAGACTCCCGTTAATGTAGATATCTTATTCCCTTCCCCAATAACCATCCTTCCTGCATCTCCACCCTCCCCCAACCCAGGCTCTCTGCGGTTCTTCCTTTCTCCATTCTACCCCCTCTCTTTCACCTACCCCCTCCCCCATCCCAACTCCCACCCCCATCCCCACACCCGTGCTTCCAACTTTTGTCTGAAGGTTTTGTTTGCTTCCGACTTCCAGGAAAATCTTTATATGTTTTTCTTTGGGTTCACCTTGCTATTTGGCTTCTGCAGGTTTGTGAGCTGTAAGCTTAATGTCCTTTGTTAATGGCTAAGGTCCACTAATGAGTGAGTACATACCACACTCTTCTTTTTGGGTTTGGGATATCTCACTAAGAATAGAGTTCTCTATTTCCATCCATTTGCATGCAAAATTCAAGATGTCATTGTTTTTTTCCGCTGAGTAGTATTCCAATGTGTATATATTCCACACTTTCTGGATCCATTCTTCCATTGAGGGGCACCTAGGTTGTTTCCAGGTTCTGGCTATTACAAATAATGCTGCTATGAACATAGTAGCACAAATGCTTTTGTAGTACGGTTGGGCATCTCTTGGGTATATTCCCAAGAGTGGTATTGCTGGATCCTGAGGTAGGTTGATTCCCAGTTTCCTGAGAAACCGCCACACTGATTTCCAAAGTGGTTGTACAAGTTTGCATTCCCACCAGCAATGGAGGAGTGTTCCCCTTACTCCACAACCTCTCCAGCATAGATTATCATTGGTGTTTTTGATTTTAGCCATTCTGACAGGTGTAAGATGGTATCTCAAAGTCGTTTTGATTTGCATTTCCCTGATGGCTAAGGAAGTTGAACATGACCTTAAGTATCTTTTGGCCATTCGAATTTCTTCTGTTGAGAATTCTCTGTTCAGATCATTACCCCATTTTTTAAGAACTTGCCCCATAGTTACTTTGTTGAATATCCTAATCGTCACCATAGACATTTTGCATGATGAATGGAGATAGAGCCAGAGACCCACATTCACACCAGAGCAAGAGATTGAGCTACCAAGGTCCAGTGGAAGAGCAGAAGGAGGGAGAAAATGAGAAAGGAAGTCAGGACCATGAGGGACTGGCCCACCAACAGAGACAGTGTGCTCGATCTATTGGGAGCTCATCAAATCCAGCTGGACCAAGACTGAATGAGCAAATGACCTAACTGGACTCTATGAATGTGACTGCCAGCGGGGACTGACTGAGAGGCCAACGATGATGGCACTGGGACCTATCTCTTCTGCATGTATTGACTATTTGGGAACCTATTCTATATGAATGCACATCTTCTTAGACTGAGATGGAGGGGGGAGGGCCTTGGGCTTCCCATAGGACAGGGTATCCTGCACGATCTTAAGGAAGCAGGGGGAGGACAGTGGGGTAGTGGGGTAGCAGGAGGGCCGGGAACAAGGGGAGTAAATGTAAATTTTGCTTTTAACAATAAAAAAATAAATAAATAAATAAATAAAAAGATTACTGCAGGAAAAAAAAGAAATTAACATTGAAAACGTTTTGAATGTTTTGTTGCTGTAGATAAGAAAACATACAGAATAATTAGGTAAATATTCAGTTATAATTTTAAGGAAACACTATTTCTAGGTTTTTTTTATTTTCAAGAGAAATGGCAAAAGAAAATCTCAACCCTTTAGACTCTGTTTTTCTTGACTTACTTCTGCCTTACATTCTCTAAATTACATTTGCATATGTCTTTACTACTCCACACTTTATTCAAATTGTGCTCCTTGCCACACATGGGCTCTTCATGGACTTTGTGTGCTGTTTCGTTCATTAGGAATGTTCCTGCTTCAGCCTCTGACATTACCTTGTCATCATCTACTTGTTGCCATAAAAAAAGTTCAGGACTCTGTCCTCGGTGAAAGCTTCCTTGATCATCTCAGATAGAAGCTTTATTTGCACCTCTGCCTCTGCCTGCCATTGCTTTGCGCTTTCAGCAGAGCGTTTCATAAGCATTAACTTAAATATTTACTCCTGTTTTGTCATAAAAGGAAGAACTGTGATAAAATAGCCGAACGCCTAAGCATGGTGATTATAGTAAAGAAAACAAATGTATCACATAAGAATGGATAAGGGAGGATTTCATTCTAGTTCTTCTTCTTTTTATTTTTTAAGAATTGCCAGTTTACTAGACACTGGAAATTGGCCATACAATGATAATTAATAGTAATGGCAAACGGCAGAGTATCAATGTGAGGCAAATGTATCCTACACAATGGTGTGGGGAGCCGATCAGTACAATTGATTTCCTGGCCATAATAATTGATGACACAATAAAGTAAACAGCTCATCAATGCCTCACAGCTCTAGGCATCTTGCTTTTCAGCGATGCTCTTGTGTATAGTAAGAATACCATTAAAAATGCAATATGCTCTGTCTTATATTCAATTTAGAAAATGTTTCCTCTTTCTACTGCATTGATGATAAAAACAACAAGAGACAAAGTATTTAAGGGCCGTCTTAATTTCATTTTTCTACTGCCGTAATAAAATTCTCTGGCAAAGAAACTCAGAGCAGTGAGGTTCATTTTAGTTCCAAACACCAAGTTCCAGTTCATTATTGCAGAGTAGTCAAAAGAGGCAGGGTCTCAACGCAACTGATCACATGGCCCTATAGGCAGATAAGTGGGTGAAATAATGCATACTTGTTTGCTCTTAGTTTCTATTCTGTATGTTATAGCTGAGGAACCAAATCATGGCAGTGGTATTATCCACGGTGGCCCAACTCCTCCTGCCTCAGTTAATATAACCAAGAACCTCCACAGAAACACCCACAAATAAACATAACCTAAACAATCCCTCCTAAGATTCTCTTCCCACCCCATGTGATTTCTTTTGTGATAAGTTGATAACTAAATCTAGCCACCACAAGGGAGTATGAATGATGGCCTATCAAGGTAGGAATGAAGGAAACTGGATTTAGACTTGGGCTTAATTATTCAGTCTATCAGATATATGAAGATCCCATTCATTTCTTTGTCATTTGTTCTTCTGATCATCATTGGTAACCTGTCTGCCACTCTTTTTGCTTGTGAAAATGTGGCTATTTCAGTCACAATTTTCAAAGTAATTCAGCTGAAAGTTTGATAATATGCCCCAGCAAGAAAAGCTTCTAAAACCACAGCAAGCCAGCTGCCGTAGGACTACCTGCCCCCACTCACTGAAATTTGCTTCCAAATTTCTGCAGTACTGAACAAACTGGTGGCAGTTTTAATCTTAAAAGTTATAGGAAATCATTTATAGAATTGGAGTAGCTGTACATTTTATTGGACAAAATTATACAGGGAAATTTATTCATTATTCATACCTTTGGTATTGCTTTAACCTTGTATGTCTAATGCTTCTCTTTAGAGCTCTTCCTAAATCTCAACTAAACCCCCTTCAAAATCATAAAGCACACAGAGAGATATATAATGTGACCAACTCTTACACCTAGTCCCTAGTTTCTTATCTAGCCTCTCAGTTTCTTATGAAAGTGCATAGACCATCAGAGACCCCTAGTCTTAAAAACTATGGAGCTGATACTCTGATTTGGTACTGTCTGGGATTTGTAATTGCCTCTGCTATGTGGATCTATGTGCTCCCAGACAAGAATTGGTAGGAGAGGCAAGGGCTCATCCACCTTCTTTTGTCTTCTCTAGACTCCACCATGATATGGGATTCCCCTCTACATGCTGTGAATATCATTGGTTAATAAAGGAACTGCTTTAGGCCTATAGCAGAGCTATAGGGGAACAGAGCTAGTGGGAAAACCTAAACTGAATGCTGGGAGAAGGAAGGCAGAGTCAGAAAGAAGCCATGTTGTCCCTGCCAGAGACAGATGCCTGATGGAACTTTACCTGGTAAGCCACAGCCATGCGGTGATACACAGATTAATAGAAATGGGTTAAAGTAATATGTAAGAGTCAGCCCATAAGAAGCTAGAGCTAATGGGCCAAGCAGTGATTTGATTAATACAGTTTCTGTGTGGTTATTTTGGGTCTAAGCAAACCAGAACAAATGAGCACCCTCTTCTAACACTACCAAAGTTTCTCATTGATGGGATTAAATCTATTCTTTTGCTCTCAATCAGAGCCTAAAGAAAAACCTATAAGATATATATAAGCCACAGCCTGGATCTCTTTTAACGTCAGTTTTTGATTGACAACAAGCTAGACAGTCAGTGATTATCAAAAAGTCTCTTTGGAGGCAGACTTGTAAGGGGTATAGAACTATGAAGTGCACAGATGATCGACAATGGTGCCAACCTGGGAGAGCTAAACCAACTGTAGACCAAGGCAGTAGAGTATCACTGTGAATTGATGATTTTTTTGGGGGGGCACTTCAAGAAGGCTTTATTGCTTTTGAACATATGCAGGAAGCCGAATTGTAGGCCGCCATTACAAAATGGCGCCGAGCCCCTGCAGTGTCAAGTAAACAATTCCATATTAGGCAAGGCTATGGACAGAAGAATTGATGATTTTTAAAAATAGAGAGAAGTAAGTATGGAAAATAAAGCATAGCAGCATATATATGCAGGTGAATGTTCATAAACATGCATCCTGTAATCTCATTGTTCTCAGAGATGAGAGAACCAATGGCTCTGTAGTAGCTGTATGTACAACCAAGACCCAGGTTTGGCTTCAAAATACCATCTCTTTCAATGCAGAAGGAATAAATATGAGAATAAATAATTGGCTCTATGTCTAGGACAGGAAAATATAAAAATCATATAGCATCTTAAAATAATTCTCTCTCACACACTCAGTAGAATAATATCCAAAAGGGCAACACTGTAATATTGAATAATAAAATATGCGATGATGATAGTGATAAATTATAATTCATAAAATTGAATAAATACAATAAATCCATAGACATATAAAGAGTAAATAAATGAAGATCATTATTATATACATTTAGAAACACTGATATGCTGGGTGGTGGTGGCGGCACACACCTTAAATCCCAATACTTGGGAGGCTGAGGCAGGCAGATTGCTGTGAGTTTGAGGCCAGACAACTCTACAAAGAAAGTTTCAGAATAGCAAGGTCTGTTACACAGAGAAACACTGTCTCAAAAAACAAAAATAAACAAAGAAGATGGAAGGAGGGAGGGAGGGAGAGAGAGGAGAAGAGAGAGAGAGAGAGAGAGAGAGAGAGAGAGAGAGAGAGAGAGAGAAACACCAACATTGTTGCAGATAGGAGCATTCCCTGGTGCTACAATTACTAGGTAAAGGTCTGAGGAAAAGAAGAAAAATGTATGAAGGAAATCATGACATTTCAATCATTTCAAAGAATACTTCAAGCATACAACTGAACATAGAAGAACTATTAAATTTTCTCTAGTTATATTTCAACTTGTAAGCTTCTATTAAGCAAGAAAAAGGAAAACACTAAAATGAATGGATAATATGACTGTTATCTTTTTGAGAGAGAGAGAGAAAGAGAGAGAGAGAGAGAGAGAGAGAGAGAGAGAGAGAGAGAGACTCTGTCCTGTTTGTACATTAAAAAACTATATGCTAAGTATGGTGGCACACTAGAGAGTTTGAGGCAGGAAGAGACCATAAGTTTGAGGTCAGCATAGTGAGATCATATCATCAGCATCATCATGATGTATTTGTTAAAGATCTCATGTTAAGACTAGGTCTATAGACACCACCACATGAACCATATGAACATGGAGAGAGACTGGGCACGACCATATTCAGTCAAATATCTGAGAAAGAACTGCCTCCAGAGCTGGAGGTCTGTTGTGGGGGAACAATGGGAAGGCTGCCCTTTTATTTGCCAATCATCAAACTTGGAAAAAAATGTCTCCTTATTTGAATTTGTACAAGCAAGGAGAGAAAGCACTGACTGAGAGTCTTAAAAAAAATACTGCAGTAACCTGACTGGAAGGAGCAACTACTGCGAACATATGAGTCATCATGGTAAATGATCATCCAAAACGCACCTGCTTTGAGTTTTTAAAAGTCAGCACAAACAAACAAACAAATAAATGGACACCTGCGGTTTTCAAAGAAGTCTTAATGAAAACTGGACAAGAATGGTCAATGTTAAAAAAAGAAACAATAGAAATTATAACTCCACTTCAAAATTTAAGTCCACATTGAGAATATTAATGCACAATGTTTTGTATGAAAAAATTGAAAATTGTAAGAAAAAAGTGATAGATTTGGGATAGAATATGAAACTCTGAATAATTGCCACCCTTAAACATGAGACTAGATGAGAAGTAGAAACTATGTGTGTAATTAAACACACAAAGGAGTTCTGTACCTGGAATAAAAATACACACAACTGCAGACCAAGGCGAGCATTTCTCACAAAATGTATAAAGGGAGGGTCCTTAAGACTATACTAGTGAAAACGTGAGTTTTTAGTACTAAAACACTTTAAAATTTCAAGTTTACTTTCATGGACACACACACAAAAATAGATCATCTCTAAGCAACCACAGGGAACACCGGTGGCAGATATAAGCAGAGAGTGGAACCCAAGTAAGCTGTGAATTGGTGTCCAGTGGAATATACAAAAACAGAAAATGGCATGAAAGCTAAGCCAATGGAATTGATAGTATCATTAGGAAAAGAGAATTAGTTCAAATGTAATTTTGAGAAAAGTTGATGATGGTCATTAAAACTGGCTCCTCATTTTCTAACTCACCAAATAACATGCATAGAAACAAAGGGTCTCATTAGACATATGTATAGATGAGACTGAAAGCCAACTGAGCCAAATGCTGTCAGAGAATATGTCTTAGTCAATGAAGCTGGAGTAGATTGTAATAGTCTTCCTTCTGCTTGGGTATGTTTTTATAAACAAGAAAGAGACATTAAAATACAAATCAATCAGCATACAAACAGGTAATGTTTTCTTAGAGAGAAAATGCAGAGCCAGACCACTGCTGAAATAGTCAGAGAGGCTTGTTTTCTTACTGTGGATAATTATGGACATCGAATAGGAATAAAACAAGAAAATCTCTGAACTTGTTTCAAAGTTCTAATAATATTGACAACACTTAAAGTTTCTCTCTTGTTTATGAAGCCATAAAATCTTTTTAGGCCATTAGACCTGCCTCATATAATGCTGCAAACTTTTACTAAACCAGGTCTATTATCTTAAGGAGGCACCTGTAGTGATCAGTCTCCTGACTGTATTGGGTTGTGAGGGTGATATGTAAGAAATTCAGGCAAAGATAGACAGACTATCTTTGGCTAGAGGTTTTATTCTGATCTTAAATTTAATCTTGTGAGCTGAGTAGTACCTCAATATGTCCCCAAAATGATTTTATCTAGAGCACTTAGAACCAAGTGGCTGAGAACAAAATCAACAAACACACCAAACATCTCAACTACTTCTAAACAATTAAGTGGCTTGTTCATGTCTGATCCTTGAGCCCACATTGTCAGCTATCTAAATTTTGTCATACAGTAGATAAAAAAGAGAAATTTAGGTAAGTCTATGAAACGCAGAGAATTATAGTTCACTGCATGTCCTCGGTAAGGGCTGGTCAGCAGCCTCACCACCCATGTCTGCTTTTATTTTTATTTTGCAGAGTTTGCAACATAAGAAAAAAACAGTACCAATTTCAAACAGTACTAGAAAAACAAATACAAATGACTATTGTAGGAGGCTGCTTGTTTGTTCCCGGCTGCTCAACCCTGAAATAACCACACAGAAACTGTATTAATTAAATCACTGCTTGGACTATCAGTTCTAGTTTCTTATTGGCTACGTTTTACACCTTAATTTAACCCATTTCTAATAATCTGTGCATCACCACCTGGCTGTGGCTTACCAGCAAGTTTTCATCAGGCGTCTGTCTCCGGCAGTGCCCACATCGTGTTGCCTACATGGTATTTCACTGACTCTGCTTCTTTCTTTCAGCATTCAGTTTAGTTTTCCCTTGCCTAGTTCTATTCTGCTAAGCCACTGGACAAAACAGCTTCTTTATTCATTAACCAATAAAAGTAACGCATATACAGAAGAACTTCCCAAACCAAATGACTTTCTCTTACATAGAGTAATACAGAGTATAATTGGACCCTCTTTACCAAGATCTCTGTTCTGATTCTCTGTATCTTTAGACTCGAACCACTATTTTACTTTAAATATATACCTGAAGTATAGAAATTTAAAAAATAAAGAACCCAAATAATAATGCTAATAGAGTGATAGACAAAGGATAGGATATAACTGAACACTAATGTTAGACTGGTATTTGGCAATATAGGGAAACTAGATATGACCATTTCCTGTCTCAAGCTGAATCAAGGCATACACTACAGAGGGCTTATGTATAAGTATAGTGATATGTAATTAGAAGTCATTCTATTGCTATGTTCTTTTTTGTTTGTTTGTTTGTTTTTTTTTTCAAGACAGGGTTTCCCTGTGGCTTTGGAGCCTGTCCTCTTGTAGACCAGGCTGGTCTCGAACTCACAGAGATCCGCCTGCCTCTGCCTCCCGAGTGGTGGGATTAAAGGTGTGCGCCACCACTGCCCGGCCTATTGCTATGTTCTTTTAGCAGAAGTACAGTATTAGGCTTTCCTCTAGGCCTATTTCCTAGTCTCATGTTCTTGACTACTTTAGCAGTATCAGGTATGGGTTCCATCTCATGGAGTGGGCTTAAATCCAATAATTTTTTAAGTGGTTGGATACTCCCATAACATTTATGCCACTATTGCATCAGTATATCTTACAGGCAGATCTCTGTCTTAGGTCATAGTGTTTGTAGCTGTGAAATATTGATGATTATTTAATGGGTGAAGAAGGACACTTCAAAGAAATCCCACACTAGCTCAGAATTGAGAAATGGATGGCTATTTATTTAGGGGTAGACTCACAAATCAGAATTCTTTGCTTGAACGGAGATTAGAAACCAAATCACACAGCCAGAAAAAAGGCTGGATGGATGCTCTACACTAACATATAAACATATATGGGCCAGCAAAAGCCACAATGTCAGAGGGTTGGGAAGGAAGAAGAATAAGAAGTTATACATGTTGAAGGTTGTCTAAAGACCATGGCTTCTTTTTCTTCTGCCTCTGCCTCCAAGTTATTTGACTGCTGAACTGATAGGTAGCTGTACCCAAGTGTGACCTTGACTGCAAGAAAATTCTTATCAATAGAACTGGTGGGGAATTCCTTCTTATGGGTTGGTTAAAAACTTGGGGAGCTCACTATAGATCATTGCGATGAGAATCAGCAAGCAGAGATTATGGAGGAGAGATTGGTTCAAAGGGGGATGTGCCCACTCTACTTCACCTAGAGTGGGAAAAGAGGGCTTGATGCTAAATTTGAACAGATAAAGCAGATGTTCCAGTCCATCGAAAGGCCAAGCACGACTGAAAACAAGAAGGAGCAAGCATCGAGGATAAGACACACATGAGCTCTGAAGAGTTATCAATAGCAACCACAAAATGGCAGCTTTTTAAAGGCTTGGCAAATTAGGTGAAAACAGGTAGCTTAATTGCACATGCACGGAAAATCAAGAGCACCCAAGTAGAATCAAGTATAGCACAAATGAAACTTTGTGTAATTAAAAATTATTATTTCTGGGGCTCTGGAGAGATGGCTTAGCTGTTAAGAGTACTTGCTGCTATTGCTGAGGATCCTAGTTCAGTTCCCAGCACCAACATCGCTCCAGTTTCAGGTGATTTGATGCCCTCTTCTGGCCTCCTTGTAGTCTCTTACACACGGTACACACAAATACATACAGGCAAAACACCCACGCATATTAAGATAAAAATATCTTTAAGGCTGGGCGGTGGTGGCGCACGCCTTTAATCCCAGCACTCGGGAGGCAGAGGCAGGCGGATCTTTGTGAGTTCGAGACCAGCCTGGTCTACAAGAGCTAGTTCCAGGACAGGCTCCAAAGCCACAGAGAAACCCTGTCTCGAAAAACCAAAAAAAAAAAAATTATTATTTCTAACTAATGAGTTCAGTGGTTAATTTGGAGAGAAAGTCCACATTAGAGGCAGAAACGTGGGGGGAGGGGAGCGGAAATAGCGAGAGCTGAGAATCACTGGAGCAGAGATAAAGTAGGCTTTATTGTTGAAGGGGCTCCAGAAAGATAGAGGGAAACTGTATCAAGGGCTGAGGGGCTGTTGGGAGGGAACATTGATTAGCTTAAAGTAGGAAATGCCCTTGACTTGAAAGAAGTGCTAAATAAATAAATCTGTACACTGGAAATGCCCACCAGATTTCAGGAAGTTGCTGAAAAAAAACATTCCTAGCAAAGAAAAAATTCATATTCTCTTTTAAGAAAAAAAAATCCTAAGTTAAGAAGTAGAGACAAATTTAGGATCTTTTTCTGGGCAGGTCTGGACTTGGCTTTCTTTTGGCTAAGCTATTTTATAGGTCTGTAGTTGCAAACATCAACATACAGGTTTCTATCTGGTAGACAGATACCCCTGAGCAACACTGTTCATTAGTCTTAAGCCATTAAATAATTGTGCATATAACCCAGAAGTTTTGCTTGATGCTTGTTATTAAATTAGCTCTGCAAACATTCTTTCTTGTATCTTCTTTAAATCTTAAAAGATAGGTTTTTTTGTGGAGGGTGGTTTGTCTTTGTGATCATCAGTTTGGAACTATCTGTGGAAGCCTGGATGGACTCTGGGAGGGCAGATGTTGTCTTTGGTTCTATAAGTACCAGTGAGCATACCAGGCTCAATGATACCTTCCAACCAAAACAACTTCTATTTCACAGAGAAAACAAGGAGATAGAAAGTGAAACTGTGTCATGATTCAAGATTTCCTGTCTTCCCAAGTGTTGGGGCTACAGATATGTTTTACAAGTCCTGTCCATGATAATGTCTTAGTCAAGTACACAAGTACTACTGCCTGGGGGACCAGCCTCCATCATTGCAGGGCTCAAAGGGAAATACACAGAATTGGGATACTATGACTGGTTTTTTTTGTTCATCTTTATTCTTCCTTATTTTTCTTCTTGATGTTATCCTTCTCTTTCTTTCTGTTTTTCTCCTTCCATTTATATACCCCAGTGAACTCTTTCAAGCAATATAAAAATTACAATGTGGTTACATTCTGTGTTTTAAGTGAATGATTACAATGAACACAAGTTTAAAAAAACCAGCATTTTTCCATATCCAGCAACATGATTAAAAATTCTATATATTACAGGTGAAAAACAAATTATTCCAAGAACCCATGTATATTCATACCCAAGTAACTTTTAACAGTGTAGGCAACTTTTACTGGCATGCTGCATTTTGCACTTACAAAGAAAGGACCAAACAATCACCTTATTACTTATCTTGAAAGGTAATCTTATAAGGAATCTTAAAGGAATCAGAAACCTAAACTTTTAGGCATGAAAGACAATAAGTCAGCTCCACTTTAAATCTTTAGGATATATACCGACTCATCAATAGTTTTGTATATCATGAGATTGAAGGAGAAATGGATATAAGGAATTAACCTTCACATTTGGTCATCAAACAATCCTCGCAAGAAAGGCACATCAGCTAGTAATAATTGTACTGCTTTGTTTTTGTTCCCTGACCTTAACAAGGTCCTCATTCAACTATGTGCTTTTCTTTAGATAGTCTTCTTGGATTTTTCATTTCAAAACTGTTTGACATAAACAGCTTAGTCTACCTTTAAGCTATTTTCAAAGTTTTGTTTCAGTTATGATGCACTCTGAAACCAGTGAACACATCTTACAACATTAAGGATAAAAGAATGTATGTTAACTGGGCTACTGGGACTCAATTGCTTTTCTTCATCATTAATCTAAACTACAGTCTATATGACTCCTCAATACAAACTCATTTGTTCTAGCTGTGTGACACTTCCTTGTTTTATTTTTAATCATCAAAACTCTATTTAAACTAACATTATTATTATTATCAATTATACAGTATAGTTTAGGACGAAATCATCTTCATAAAAATCCATAGGTAAAAATGTCCAGTAGAATGGAATATTTCCATGAGATAAATACACCACATTACAAGCAAGGGGTTCTCCCCACACCCATTCATTGTGGAGGTCCCGAAATGTGAGTCTAAATTCACCTTGTCTGATATGCAGAGAGTTTGGAGGTTTCTCAGAATTGCTGACAACAAGTGTAGTTACACATTCTAACTCAGGATGTGCTTACATGGTTCTTTTGATCATACAAGTAGATCCATTCCATCCTGACAGATGGTCAGGATATGCAAGCATACTTCTGCTCCTTCTTTTGTAATATAAGGTTACCTGGGGAATAGTTGCCTTCAGAATACTTGGTCTAGAGTGACTTCACTGCCTAAGCAACAAAATGCTAATGACTTGATGTCTCAAAGTGTTAAAAGCAATTAACTGTTCAAGTTGTCCTTTGTATCATATTAAAGAAGTATTTTGTTGCCTTCTTCCCCCTTTTTGTATCGAGGTATAAAAGTGTATGGAAAATTAAATGTGGGTGGTTTCATTATTCACTGGGACTCCTGGTCCTATTCTATGCTTTTCTGTTTTGTTATTTCTACATCTTCATACTCTTTACTTATATTTCTAATCCACATGCCCCCTACCATGACAAATGGTATTTTTGTCGAGGCTGGGCTCCAACAATTCACATCGTACCAGATACCAGAAAAAGATGGCAGCAGCAAACATGTGAAGGCGCAGCAGAAGCAACAGACACTCTGGGGTCCGGGGTTTTGGGGCTTTGCCTATCTGAGATTCACCTGTGTGCTGACACCCTGAAATCAGCTGCCATTTGCTGCTTCTCTGACATGGCCACCTGCATACAAATATCTTCCAGTCACTAATTTCATTTTGTCTTTGCAATGTTGGGCTCTAAAATTGTATTTTAAAAGTATTTTTTATACCTAAAACTCTCTTTGTGAGCTCCCAGAGAACCTCTGAAAAATTCACAAGGAATTATATTTTACCCTATGAAGAGAAATATTAAAAAATGTGTTTGGTTGGCTCTATATTTCACTATTAGCTTAACACTGCTGTAAGAAGTGTTTGAGAAGAATTATCAAATCAAAAGACATGCCTAATTTTTCCTTGTTAAGTTTGGAAATGTAAAGTGCTATTAATACAAATATTTCAGGAACTCCATATTTTATAGAAAAGGAAAGCCCCTGAGACCTGTCAGTGTGCTCATTAGTTTCGCCAGCAGACAAAACTTTGATCATACAATTTAAAAATAGTCATGTGGTGTACCCCAATAGTAGGTATTATTTTTTATTCTGACACCACTGACCACTGTAATACATTTTCTGTACTCATTATTTCATTGTTAAACAATTTCTAGTTTACCTTTAATGCTTGTTTGAATGTTCTTTTGCATGCCACAGTCAGAACGTATTTTATTTTAAAAATATTTTATATTTATTCTTCTCTTCTACATTATATGCCAACTGAAATTTCTCCTCAATCCACTCCTTCCAGTTATCCTTCCATCTCTCTTTTCTCCAAGATCTACTCCTCTTCCTTTTTCCTTCAGAAAAGAGCAGGCCTCCCAGGGATATCAACCAAACATGCTATAACAAGTTACAATAAGACTAGACATAAAACCTCCTATCATGGCTGGATGAGGTGACCCAGTAGGAGGGAAAGGGACCCAAGAGCAGGCAGAAGAGTCAATAATACTTCCCTACTCCCACTGTTAGGAGTCCCACAGGAACACCAAGTTAAATAGCCATAACATATATGTGGAGAACCTAGGTCAGATTCATGCAGGCTCTGTGATTGTCACTTCAGTCTCTGGGAGCCCCAGTGAGCCATGCATAGCTGATTCTGTGGGCTGTGTTCTTGTGGTGTCCTGAACCCTTCTGGCTCCTATAGTTCTGCCTCTTCCTCCTCTGTAGGGCTCCTTGAGATCTACTTAATGTTTGGCTGTGGGGTGTGTATGTACCTGCTCCCATTAGGTGCTGGGTGATGCCTCGCTAATCAGGGCTAGGCACTGATTGGTCAATGAGTATAGCAGAATGTCATTAAGAATCATTTAATTGACCTTTTTTTGCCAGTTGTGTTTGTTTTTTGTGTTTTTCTACCATAGGTCTCTGGGATATCCAGACTCTGGTTCATGGCTATCTGATAGTATTAGGCATGGGTTTCAAGTAGGATGAGTCATTGATTGGCCATTCCCACAAGTTCTGCACCAACATTACCTCAGCACATCTTGCAGGCAGGACACATTTGTGGGATAAAGCTTTTGTGGCTGGGTTGCTGTTTCTGTCTCATCACTAGAAGACTTGCCTGGTTCCAGACGACATCTGATTTAGGCATTGTATGCTCTTATCACTCCAAGTCTTTGTAGAACATATTTTAAACAAAGGTTAGCTTCAGAGCCTCGTGAGTCAGGGTGTATACTTTCTACTATGGATATGCCAAGGAGCAGGCACTGGAAGCCAGGGGAGATGACTCAGTGAATAGTGTGCAAGCATGAGGACCTGAGTTTGGATTCATATCATCCACTTAAAAAGCGGGGCATGACACATACCTCTGTGCCCTACAATGGGAAGATTAAAAGCAATAGAATGCCTGGCACTGACTGGTCAGTCAACCTCACTCAATGAGTTCTAGGTTCAGTAAGAGACCTTCCTCAAAAAAAAAAAAAAGAAGGAGAGTGATAAGGAAAAAAACCAAACATATCTGGCCCCTATATACAAGTACACCTACACACACATACGTATTCACACATGTAATGTGCACATACTCATACACATAAACACTACTATCCCCATACACAAGCTAAAATGAAACAAAAACTCGAATACACTTGAATATACATTTTTGAATTCTCTTTTTAAATTTTGTCAATGGGCAGTGCTGGGAATTCCAGGATCCTTTTCATCCTTGTCTTAGTTAGTGTTACTATTGCTATGATAGATACTCTGACCAAAATCAAGTTGAGGAGGAAAGGATTTACTTGACTTACATGTCTGCATCAGTGTTTATCATTGGAGGATGCAAGATTGGAACTAAGCAGGGCTGGAAGCTGGAGGCAAGAGTTGATGCAGAGGCCACAGAAGGGTGCTGCTTATTAGCTTGCTCCTCATGGCTTGCTCAGCCTGCTTTTTAAAAATAGATCCCAGAACCATCAGCAGGGATGGCACCACCTACAATAGGCTGGGTCCTCCCCTATAATTAAGAAAATGCCTTACAGCTGGATCTTATGGAGGCTTTTTCTCAATTGAGGGGCCCTCCTCTCAGATAGCTCTAGCTTGTGTCAAGTTTATATAAGACTAGCCTGCACAATCCTTGAAATAGGATCCATGGTGAAAGCAAAACACAGACTCTATAGATCAAGATGCAATGGAATAAGAATGAATAATAGCTATGTGTCACTTCATAATAGGTGTAAATTCTGAGAGATACGTTTTTAAGCAATTTTATCACTGAGTGAGTACCAGAATGTACTTATAAAAACTAAGATCACTATGAAGCCAGTAGGCAATCTTATGGGGCCACTATCATGTATGCAGTCTATCATTGACCAAAATATTATGTGGAGGATCATTACATGTGACACTGAACAAGCTGATAGGAGATATTAAATAGTATCTATTAATTTGAAATACAATTGATGTTATTTTTAGCATTCCATTTCAATGGTTGTATCAAGAAGTGTTCTTTTCTCTTAACCTATCTATTGCTAGTAGTAAATTCAATATAGTTAGAAAAAACTCATTGAGGATATTTTAACAGTATCTGATTCTCATTGACACTTTAGAATTCAGAAATAATTCTATAGAATGTTCTTACCTTATATAGCTGTGAAGCATCTACATATATTCAATAAAAACCTGTCCTTTTCACTGGCATATAATTGGACAAGTTGATTGTGCAGCTGAGTCTATACCTGGAGTGTCCTATGTGAGAATAAACCTCATTTAGTCAAGCTACGACAAGCCCACTGCTGGAAAGCAAGGTTTGTCCTGTGATGAGGTTTTGTTGTTTGCTATCTATTCCTTCTCTGAAAATCACTTGCTAAAAGACTAATCAAACAAACACACAGAAAAATGAACCACGTGAGAAACTAAAATAAGATGGGAAGCAAGAAAACAAAACAAAACGAAAACAGCTAGATGAGCCCAGTTTAAAGACAACTGAGGTCAATCAAGGCAAACCAAGACCATTCTAGTCCACTCATCCTACCACCACCATGCTGAAGTATTTGGGGAAACCAGCCTCCCTGTTTGCACTCAAAATCCTCATTCTTCCATTCCTGTAAAGATTTCAACTGGCCTCCTGCATAGGGAAACTTGGGGATTACCTATAGGGCTTGGCCATCCTCACCTTGCCCTCCCCAAGTGTACATCTGACTCTCTAATCCTAATTAAACACTCACAGATACCCGGGTTTGACCCTGATGCCTTAACTAGGTATTGTTTCTGCTCTTGACTCTGCAGTGCCTCAGCCCTGTCTTTTCCTTCTCTTCATGTTTACTGTCACAGGAGCCTTCCCAATGTTGAATTTCTGTTTTATTTCAATCAGAAACCTTGCTGTCATAAGCAAACTTAGTCAATGGTCTGGATTGGTAGTCTTCATTTTCTATCATTTTCAATATAAAAGATACATGCATGCACATACCCTTTTATTTCTATTCTATGTTTTAAGTATTTAAAGACATTTAATTGCCTCAACATGACTTGAAAGACTTTAAAGAACAGAAACTACAATGTTTTGAAGTGCTTTTTCGTTAACCATGTATCTGGTAACATCTTTGACTCATGAATAATTCAATGTTTTATATTAACATGCAGGCAATATTGTGTCCATCTTGATTCCTGAATGCTTATTATAGCCTGAGAGTTAATTGGTACTGCATACTCTTAGATGAATGAATGATTGATAAATTGAACTAGTGAATGAAATGGCTTCATTCACACTGAAAGCTTTAGGACGGTATGGCAACTGGACTCAGCTGAGAAAATGTTAAGACTGGCATGCACATCATGAAGGCAGAGAAGGGCAGGTACTTTGCAATATTTCCATAGATTGAGCATGTGATTCCACCCTTGTATTAACATGAAGACCGCACCATGATGGGTTCTCTATTTTGGAACACCAGATCATTCCTCGGGCCTCAGTAGGAATCTGCAATTGTTCATACCTATGAAAACCTTGGAGACTCATGGAGAATGATGGAAGATTGGCTCCTTTCTTAAGGAATGAAAATTTCCAGTTGGAGCAAGAAAGGCAAATTCTCCAGATTAATGAAGTTTGCTTTAGGAACCCAAACTATATACGTACTACAAAACATTTTATTATTTTGATATGTTCATTAAAATATTCTTAATCAGCTGACTTTGTTAATATGGTTTGTAATATTCCAGGAAACTTTTTCAGTGAAATAAAGTTATACACAGCGTTATAGTTTTAGGAACTTTCCCATAACCCATTGATCTGAAAACTAGACTGTTCAATTGACTTTCATCAGGATAAATATCACCCTTCAGGATAGAGCATCAAATAAGTCTGTATTTTTTCAAGATTTATCTTGAAACCCTTGCTTTACTTCACTTACTTATCCTAAAAACTATCACATGAAAGCCTTGACTTAGTGTCATCAGTGATAAAGACTTACGTTCCACCTTTGGGGGATGACCAAGGGCAATAGCAATAGTCTGTAATGTTTGGGTTGTCTATGCATGACTTCGGGAGTCAGGGTTTTTGCTATGTGGTCTTTGCCTCTTGGGGTTGCATTGTTAGCTCATATGGGAAATTTTCAATTAAACTACATTTGAGTATTTATACACAGACTTAAGTGTATTATAGGGTCTTTTTTTAGGTATATCATTTATAGCATGATTCCTCATGACTTTTCCAGACACCTTTACTGTTATTTTACCCTTCTCTATTTCTTCTGTATTTATCTCCTACCCACTCTATAATGTACTTAGGAATGTATATGAAATGCCTATACATGTACAATGTAGCAATAATTAATAAACAAAGAGACTGTGAGTTTGGAAGAGACCAAGAAGGGGTATATGGGAGGGTCCTGAGGGAGGAAAGGGGAAGGGGTTGTGGATTTATTATAATCTTAAAATAAAAAGTAATATAAAAATGGCTTAGTTTTAGTTCCTATTTATCATAAACCAGCAACAAAACTTGGAAGGCAGCTGTGTTCACCACTGTAGCTCTAACACCACACTGTCTGGATCAAGACTCTGAGAATAAATAACTGTCAATGCTCAGTCATAGATGTGCCATCTATATCAATTAGCCTCCTCCAAGGTTCAGGGATTATCACAGAAAGGCAGGCCACTCAAAGAGCCAGAAGATGAGGGAGAGTGTTGTGAAATGCTGTCTTCTGGCCATGGCATGCATGATGCACACACCAGCTTAAGGCAGCTGTGGCTTGCACAAGATCAAGCCAGTTAAGACGGTAAAAATTCCAGTATGGATGGAGGATGGACTCCAGAAGCCCAGCCAATCCCTAGATGATTGGCAGTTGATGACTCCTAAGGGAGGAAAAGTTACTTTTCTATGGGGATGTAGCCACTGGTAGGTTGCTCATGTTCTAGTAGATAGACCCACACTCATTCTCAAATGTTCAGCACCAACTGAACTCATAGTAACTACAACAACAATGATATTAATAAAAATAGATGTGAAACTGGGAGGGAAACAGGTTGGTGTATCCTGGGAGTTGAGGGGAGGTGGTAGTTGGTGGCTAAGATTTAAATATATTGTATACACATATGAAATTTTCAAACAATAAATAAGATTGCTTTAAACTTGCTGAGACCAGATCCTCTTTGAATCTCTTGAATGGCTTGTCTTTGCTGTCCTCTAGCTGAGACACCCCTCCATCTCTTTCAAGGCCATTGCTCCCCTTGTGGTAGAGAGCAAAACCCTCGACTTTGCCTTTTCTAACATTTTGATAGAATCAGCATGTGGCACTGAAGAAGGATGAGATTTGGATTCTGTGACTAGACCAAAAGTTATTTCAATGAAGACATTTAATTTCTAAAATGAAACCTTAGGCTGTTTAATCCTGTGAAGCTGAAACGCTGTCGCCCAATTGTGGGAACTGGCTTACAGCCAACTGCTAAATTATTAGGTATTATGCAAGCTGGCTGTCACACCATTGGTAGTTTGATATTAACCACAGTAGGAGCACTTATAGCATAGAAATGGGTAAATATTGCAAATGAGGGAATTTTCATTTGGAGAAATGGTTTTCATCATTCCACTAGCTTTGTGCTGAGTTAATTCCATGGGTGAACTTTGAGGGCTTCTTTGCTCACACTGGGAAATATGATTGAAAAAATATCTCTTCTTTTAAAATAAGTGAAACTGTCACAATTCCATTAATATTATAGATGGATTCATATCTTTTCAGTACAAAAAATGTTGCCCTGAGTATAGCTTGACTTGGGAGTAGAGCTCAATGGCAGCATATGTTCCCAGTATGCAAGAAGCTCTGAGTTCCATTTCCAATATCTCACTGAAAATAGGTATGGAAACTGGCAGTTATCAGTAGGAGAAACTTGCTAAATAATATACCTCTGTTTGATGACACTTCCACAATATCTTTATCACTATTGTCTGTACTAGCGATAAAATTATAAGTATCATGACTTGAATTCTATATTTAAGGACATCAAGTTATTTAATATGCTTCTGAAAGTTAACTTTAAAAGAGCAAATACATAAGTAAATGCCCAAATGGAAATTAGATATTCTTATTGTCCAGCCTCATCATACGCATAAGCATCTTCCATCATTGGCCAAGATCCACAGTTTATTTGTTTAGCTTCCTGACTTGTTTCCTGGATGTCAGACTTCTGGGATACATTGATTTTCGCAGCTCTACTTAGCAGAGGTAAGATGAAAGTGGAGGGAGATCTCACAGGTTGGAACTTAAAAAGAAAAATTAGCCGGGCGGTGGTGGCGCACGCCTTTAATCCCAGCACTCAGGAGGCAGAGGCAGGCGGATTTCTGTGAGTTTGAGACCAGCCTGGTCTACAAGAGCTAGTTCCAGGACAGGCTCNAGAGGCAGGCGGATTTCTGTGAGTTTGAGACCAGCCTGGTCTACAAGAGCTAGTTCCAGGACAGGCTCCAAAGCTACAGAGAAACCCTGTCTCGAAAAACCAAAAAAAAAAAAAAAGAAAAATTAATATTAATTTTAAGAAGCAAAAACCTACTAAAGAAAATGGAGGCTTGGTTACCCAATGTATACAATTCTTAATATGAAAGCAAAAGCCCATCATTCCTCCTCTTTCTCTCACCTCTTCTTTGTTTTGAAGTGAAGTAGGCTGGAGTGGGGATTATATAGATTATTCTTCCTTGCTGAAGGCTGGGTGGCAAATACATGAGTGGATATTCCTGAACTATTTTTACCCTTTCTCTAGGGCATGTACATTACAGGTACCACCAATGGCCAAGCTACATGTAACTTGGTCTGTACATAGTCATCTTTTTATTTTTCCCCTTTGCTGTAGGATAATGAATTACTACTATGAGATATTCAGCTCTGAGGGATTTGATTGATAAAGGCCTTAAATAACAAACACAGTTATTGTGCTCATAACTCTTTTTGAATTTGGCACAGAATAAAGGAACTTCTCCCTCACAGGGTAAGTTTAAATAAGAGTGAATGCCTCTGAGATCCTGAGGAGCTGGGCCTCTGCTGTCCTGCCCTCCAAGCATGGACTTTAGAGTTTTAATTGAGAAGAAGAAAGAAAACAAGAAACAAGCATAGAATTTTATAAAATCGAAGAATGTGAAAAGACCTTGAATATTACTTTGATCTAATAAGCAGCATCTTTGGCAGGGGATCTGGGTTGAGACTCTGTAGACCAACCTGGCCTCGAACTCAGAGATCTACTGTCAGAATGCGGGCATTAAAGATGTCTTCCACTGCGCCTAACTGGCACCTTAAACTTAAGAGATAACAGAGAGCTCAAGTCACTTCCTCGACATTCTGCCATTTCATGTTAGAAGTTACAGACTGGAAATCCCTTGGAGTTTGGTAATGGCGATTGATGTGATGTGATGTTTATGAACATATGTTTCAATATTTTATTTTTTTCCTCTTTCCGTCTCTTGTTGCTATCATTTTCCCATTTTTATGTTCATTCTGTTCTTTTTAAAGTTCATTCAAGGACCCTACAAAAAAAAGAATCCTTAAAAATCAACAAAATTACTTCTTTTCCCCTGGGATTGTTTAGCGATGGTTTGTGAGCAGTTTAACAACCCAAGCTAGAGAGAAATATGAATTTCCATGCACAGAAACGCCATCTGTAGAAACCTATCTGCATCATAAATAAAAGTCATGGAAGAGTAAGATTTCTGTACAACAGGGTTTCAGCACTGACTTCTAATAGGTGACACCCACTGGGCATCAATTGCTCAGTCTGGGTAGGCAAGGGCCACTGACCAGAGTTACTGCTTTCTCTCCTGCGGTCCTAGAAAGCACTAAGCCATATTTTTCCCGTGAGTAAACCCAGCCTGGAAATTGCTTTTGGAATTAAGCACATTACCTCTTTCTGGTTGCCAAGTGTCACTCAGTACATTCTTCTTTAAGTGTTCCTTAGTGGCTGGGAAGAATGAAGTTGAGAACATCAGCGATTTATTACAAAGAGGACAATTCCACGTCACAAACATTTTGGGAAGGAGTCTCTAATTTTAGGTTTGTTCATTTATTCTTCAAGCATCTGTTGAACATTTATTACAGGCAAGGTGTTTTATTTTAAGGTACCCACGTAGGTGTCTGTGGGTGGCCACAACAATGGTGCTTAGGATGTGTTGTGCTTAGGATGTGTTGAGCGCATAGAGGCAGTGGTCTTAGTGGTGGGCATGGTGATGACAGTTCGGGTTGGGACCACAGAAGATTCTTGCAGATGGTGATGACAGAGAATCTGCAAAGTAAGGAGGGGGTGTGCTTATTTATTTCTTTTCTTAACATCCAAGTATACTTATGTGTCTTTGGTTTACAATTACAGGTCAGGTAATGTGACAAAAGCTCAGTAAGGTTCTTTAAGCTCTGACTTTTGTCTGGCTTGGCTCTCATGATGTGTAGTGCCCATTTCAGGTGTGGAGTGCCACATCTGCCTGCACATCTGCAACCTATACCACAGAAGAATGATTTTTGGCCTCACGTTAGTGTTTGATTCAAAGTAATACCTTCCACATCGCCTTTGCTCTAGCACGAAGTATGCCATGCATCATCAGACCGCCTGGTAACATTGACACTTTTATATATCCCTGAGAAATCATTTCTGTAGCTGAAAGGCCAGAAAGTTTGTAGAGCAGGATTTTGGAGAAATAAGCAAAATAACGACAACCTGCTAAATTCTCCAGTGTTGATGCACATAACAAAAAAATGAAATTTGGGAGACTGAGGTCACTGAGGTGAGAAAAATGATGCACGAGGCTGTCACATAAATCTCATCTGTGCCCTATAACTTTTAATCTGCTTCAGATCTGTAGGGATTTAAAGTGCCTGGCCAAGAGGAATGGACATTCAGGATAATCCTCAAGAGAGCTTTACAAAAAATGTAAACCATTTTATATCTTTATTGCCATGGAAACCAAGAAACTCTGACAGAATTCTTTTTGAAATGTTTTAATTTAGATTTATTATTAAATTTAAAAATGTTTAACTTTTTCATCAAGACCTACAAGTCACAGGTATGAATGGGTTACCATGAACTGTTCTGACACATGTGTATGATGTGATGTTTAAACTTTTTAAATAAATAAATATTTATAAATAAAAATATTTTTTCTCTGTGTGTTTTGTGTATCTGTACCTGGGTATGTATACATCATCATATTGTGTATATGCATAGGTCAGAGGACTTCTTGCAGAGATTAATTTTCTCCTCCCACCATATGGGTTCTGAGGATAGAATTAAGGTCATCAAGCTTGTTATCAAGTGCCATTAGACTCAGAGCCATCTTGATGACCTCTGTATGATGTTTAAGTCACGTTAGACATAGTTATATTCTCAAACACATATATTTCTTTGAGATAAAACCTTTTAAAAACCTTCTAACTTTTGGAAATTCACAGTGTATTATTATCTGTAGTACATGAGATCATTCTTGTCTTTAAATAACACTTTCCTTTACTCTTTAAAAAATCCATGTATATGGAACATATTTTGATTATATATATTCCCAACTCCCCCTACAACTCCCCCAGGATCCTCCCTCCACATCTACCTGCCAGATTCATGCCCTTTTGTTTTTAGGAACAGCTCACCAAGTCCAATTAGTGCTAACTATATGTTCAGGGGTATCAGACATCCAGTAGAGCATGGGCAACCACACTTCTCAAAAAAATAATTACGATTAGTTCTTCAGCTAGGAGAGGGGTTGTTAGTCCCCCATCCCATGTTGATATCTAAGTATACTGGACTCCACTAATCACCTACCCACAACCACAATGGTCTCCAGAGGAGCTGCTTTCATCGTACTTCTTTCTAGAGATTTTTTGTTGTAAGGAGCTGCTTGTTTGCCACAGTATAGAGGATGCCCATCTGAAGCTGGGCCCTGCACATGGATTGAGTGATGCATAATATAGGCCTTGTTTGTGAAACATTGAAGTCACAGACGTCAGCAGCATCAAGATGAGTATGTATGTAGAGCAGTTCTCGTTGGGAAAGGAAGAAAGTGAAGAGACTAAAGGCATCACTTGCCCCATAACTAGGAAGGTGGGCTATTCAGCAGGGATTTGTGCATGCCATTGAAGCTCTCATATGCCTCCTAGAATCACAAAGGGATAAAACCAAATGCCTGGTTAGAGTCACTGATCCTGCCTTCTAGTTGTTTGTTTGTGAACTGATGTCAACCTAGAAACAACTTACAGGATTAGGGAAGAACATAAAATTTTGTTCTCTTTTCTATTTTCGCCAATATTTTGCTTAATGACTCAGAATGGAAAGGAACTGGGCAGGAGACGAATCCATTAACATAAACAAATTAAGATGGGCCTTTTCAATCTAAGAGGCACAGTTTAATGTGGAATAAGTCACAGAAATTGGGAGCAGGAACAGCATGTTGAACATGTGGTTCAACATAGCACACTGTTTTTGAGACAGGGTTTCTCTCTAGTTTTGGAGCCTGTCCTGAAACTCATTCTGTAGACCAGGCTGGCCTCGAACTCACAGAGATCTGCCTCTCTTTTCCTCATGTGTGCTGGTATTAAAGGCATGAGCCACCACCACCCGGTCATAGCACACTTTTAAAATATTTAGCTGTCCTGCTTGCTGTCACAGAAAATACCACGTGAGTCAGCAACATGAAGAAGTCGGATAAAATAGCAAATCTGCTACTGATCCATACAAACGAAGGCATAATGTGTAGGACAAAAATAGTAATAATGAGATTCCACTAAGGACTCTTTAAACTACACCTGTGCTATTGCATTTGGTTCTTTTACAAATGATACAAACAAATGAGACTTTGGTTATTGGAACTGAGTAGAAAGAGGCTAAGGATTCATAACAAAGTAATTCAGACAACAGTGGAAAATGAGATTATTTTGTTTACAGAAAGAGAACTTGATGAATAGAAAAAGAGGGAGAAATGAAGGAGCCTGCATATTTGAAGAGCTCTTATGTAAAAGAGAAATAGATTAACTAATTTAAATAACGCATGAAACTGGGGCCAGCAGTGATTACCAAGGAGGGCATATTTCGGCTCAGTAGAAATGGAGCTCTGAATTGTATTTGCTTTGAAAAGGCAAAACGAGCTGCATCAAAAATCAACAAAAGTCCCTGTTGCAGGGCATGAGTATGGACAGACTATTGTTAGATAAGAAATTTGTTTTATATAGCAGTCAAGATACATACCTGCAGAGCTTTAAAAGGAGGAACTTGCTGAGCACCGCTTTCTAAGCTTTTTCCTTCTCTTCTAAATCAATGGAATTCATCAAACATTTAAGTCATAAGATCATGAATTTGAAGGACACTCGGGGTGGGGTATATAGGAGGGTTTGGTGGGAAGAAAGAGAAAAAAGTGTTGTAATTAAATTGTAATATAAAATTAAGTTTAAAAAATCAGTATATTTTTTACACTGTAGTCAATGAATCATTAAAGGTTATAGATGTTAGTATTCACACCTATTGAAATAGGATAAGATAAACTCCATTTTGTTCCAGTGCTTAAATGTTGCCTTCTGTGTGGCAAGCGCAATGTCTTGTGGCTTACCCTATTCATAAAGTTTCAACAGCTTAGTAAAGTCCTCACTCACTGGGGAGACAATGAGTTCTATGAAGACTGAGACTGTGCCTGTCGTGTTTATTACACTTACCTGTCAGGCCTAACATAATATCTGATATATTAGGCATGAATGACATATTTGTTGGATTAATGGACAAAAGAATGAACAAATGAAAACATGAGTTCTCAAAAGGAACAAGTTACCACATGAGGCCATCAGGGTGGGTGTAGACTCTGCCTCAGATTCCTGGGTGGCCCTACCTCCAGGAGCTGCAGTGCCTGCCCACCCTCCAGGCACGTTTTACCAATATACAGAGTGAGGTTGGCATTCTGCATTTTTATACTGAAAAGATATTGGATAGCTTGTGCTGAGAAAAATCCAAGATAAAATATAGACTTTTATTCTCTCTGAATATCTTGGTTAATTTTATCTGCAATTTGTTATTTAACAATTGCTTCTACTTTATTCTCTCTGAATATCTTGCTTAATTTTGTCTTCAATTTGTTATTTAACAATTTCTTCTACTATTTTTTTTTCTT
Organism: Dicrostonyx torquatus; assembly: GCA_028555095.1. Classification (NCBI taxonomy): domain Eukaryota; kingdom Metazoa; phylum Chordata; class Mammalia; order Rodentia; family Cricetidae; genus Dicrostonyx; species Dicrostonyx torquatus. Next base: position 3,052,552 of record JAQHUG010000132.1, read on the forward strand.
GAGACAGGGTTTCTCTGTAGCTTTAGAGCCTGTCCTGGAACTAGCTCTTGTAGACCAGGCTGGCCTTGAACTCTGCCTCCCGAGTACTGGGATTAAAGGTATGAACCACCACCGCCCGGCTGCTTCTACTATTCTTATAGTACCTCACATACTAACATTAGTATGGCCTTTTCTCTGATTATAAAAATAATATATGGGAAAGATAACGTAATGATGCAGACTTGGGTCTGACTTCTGACTACTAGATAAAATCTAGATCTACTAGCTGACTACAAAATCAAATATTCAGCCAAGGAAATCACCTAATGGAGGTAACATTCTTCATATAAATTATTTTCTTCTTTTTCAGAAATAATTGATTTTTTACTGCTTTGCTTCCCATTGTATTGTGTTCATCCTAAGTATCCAGCACTTAGTAAGCTATTAGTGAGACATTACTACCCATCCAATGCTCATTGTAGAAAACTTGAAAAACACAAAATAAGTAGATGAATAATAATGCATTTGCAGTCCTCGAAATTTGCTACCTTTGTAACTTAGTGTGTACTCTTTCACCCTTGTGTATATTTTTAGGGAGTTGAGATCATTGTGAATGTGCATTTTTGTGTGTTCTTTTTGTTTTTTATCTCAGCAAGCGGCTACTAATTTGATTAAGATATAAAAGCTGAAAAAAGTCAAGAGTACCTTGTCTTCAGAGCATTTTGTAGACCCCAAGTGGGTCCTTCTTTGTCTTTTAAATTAGTTTTGTGCTCAAGGAGCACTGAAGTTGAAATACTTCTCCTCGTCCATCTAGAAGGCAGCAGTCATCTGCTCTCTAATTGAAGGATAAATGCCCTGTCTCACTCTGTGCTTTGGCCAGGCCTGTACTAATCAGGATGCTGAATCTTTGAGCTCTCAGACAATTAGTGACGGACGTTTTGCTTTCGTTGTTCAATAGCCTTTCCTTTTTCTTCCCAGTGCCTCCTTATTAGCAACCAAAATGAACACACAGCAAAGAAGCTAAAAATGTGCTCCAAAGCAATGTTGTATTAGGAATAACTGAAGAACCTGGGAATATTTTCTTTTAAAAATATGTGGTTTTGAAGATGCAGACCTAGGGAATACCTAACTGGACAGCCGTGTGTGCTCGTGAAGATGAGAGAGGGATTTCATTTAGCAGGGCATTCTGGGATTCAATAGACCAAGAATGGTAGTTTTTATCTTCCTGACTAGGTGTGTTTTTTAGTGTCAACAGAGGAGGGTCTGCTACTGTCAGGGCCTGTGAGGCTAGATGCAGTTCTGCTTTGGGTCATCATTTTGTCTAAAGAAGGCCTTTTCTATCAAAATTACTCCTGTTGCTCCCAGAAAAGAGGACAATATGGATCCAAGACAGTCACTCAATTCTCAGAATAAAAATATTTTGAATTGTAGCTGTTCTAGGATTACAAATAAAAAGACATATTCATCAGTGCTAGGAAACATTGCTCATTGGTTTGCTGTAGATGCTAAGTGTGCTGAAGCACTGCATTTTCCACAGGAGTGTGTTTCAAAGTTCTCCTCATCACTCTCAGCATCACCATGGAAGGTGTCCGAGTCCTGTCTTCAGTGTAATTAGGCTTCATGATTGAGCAGGGGGAGAGAGAACTACTGTCTTGTTTTGTCTGTAAGGTCTGTTTGTGTATTAACTTACAGGTGGAGTTGCGCCCCCACAAATGCTCAACTCCCCCCCGCCTCGGACCCTTATGAATGGGGTTTTATTTGTAAATATTCTTGATGACATTGAAGACATAATGAAGTTAAGATGAGGCCATATTTGATTGAGGGTTGTCTCTGAATCTAGGAATAGCATCCTAATAAGAGATCATGGGAAGACACAGAGATGAACAAAGACTACATGAAGATGCAGGGCCCATAAACCAAGGAATTCCAAGGACTACCGACAAACTTCTGAAGATAAGATTCTATTCCTTAGAGCCTTCAAGGAAATACTTGGATAGCATCTGAATTCCAGTTATTTAACCCCTAGAATGGTGGGAAAAGAGACTTCTGTTCATTTGTACCAGGAAGGTTGTGGCTACTTTTCATTGTTCTAAGAAAATAAAATAATGCTTAATGTGTGTGGGGTTTACCTTCCTCTAGACCAAGTGTCACCTTCTGGAAGTCTAGAGTTCATTCAGCCCTTAGACTGAATTTTAAACTGCTTTGCATTCCTAATTGCCTTCCACTAAGGAAAGCATGGACACTGGTGTTCTTACACTTCTGAAAAACTCATGAGCGTTCAACACATTGGTCTTAGGTTGGGTTCCCAAAGAAACAGACACTGGAAGAAAGGCTTGTGTGTGTGTGTGGTTCCTTGGGGATGTCCCAACAAAGCACTGATAACAGAGAAGGGATTTGAAATATGAAAGCAAATACAGGGCTAAATATTGACCCGTTCAGCAGTGTAGCTAACTGGAGCCCAAATTCTATTGGGAGGCATTGTGTAATGCATCCCCAGAAAGCTCCTCAGAGATGCGAGCAGAGTTGGTCTTTTTGTCACAAATGCTCCTTTTCATGCCTAAATCTCTTTGTTTATACTAAAGAGTAAGCGAGTAGTTTCCATTCTTAGAGAGTGTGTGTCTGAATGTGTGTATATGCATGTGTGTGTATTCTCTTTAGAGCTATGATTTAATCTTCACATTTGAATTCTAGAATCATAAGAGTTGTCCAGAGATAGAATGACACTGACTTATGATATGTACCTACTTAGCTTTTCATTTTGTAATGCTGGCTCCTTGTAGCCTCGTACTGTCAAGGCACCATTCTAGAGGATACCTACCTCCTGAATTTGTTTCTTTTGGTACACATTTCATAAATTAGAACCCTCAGTTCTCTCTTTCCTGTATTGTGTGTCATGAAGGATATCTGAATAAGGTCAAGAAAATAGATCCTTTATGACCAAATTTCATATATTTGAACTTACTTAAAGAAAGTATTGAAGAATTGACTTCATTAATAACTTTCCAGGTTGTACATCATGATTGTTTGTTTATCCATGGCAAGATCTTATGAAGCCCAGGTTGACTAAAAACTCACTGAATAGCCCAGGTTAGCCTTGAATTTCTGGTCTTCCTATCTCTAACTCCCACATGCTGGGTCTAGAGCCATCCATGTACCATGTACTACTCTGTCTGGCTTTAACTGATATATATTTTTTAAGCAAACAAAATTTCTAGTCTTATTCTTAGATGATGAGTCAAAATGTCAGCTTTGGAAATATATCTTGAAGGTTTGAATTTGATATAGAAAGAGTTATCGCAAATTATCAGTTCTGTAGGTACAGGAGATATGTAAGCATGTATGTATGTACAAACTTACCCTAAAGAACATGCTGTCATCTACTCATTGAGTCTTTGGAGAACTGCAAATTTGTTTAAAAAAGAAAATAAATTTAAGCAGAGAAGAGAGAAAAGTTTTATATCACTTTAAACAAAGGCAAATAGCCCTGGAACAGCTGTGAAATACACCTGGTTTTCATTCCAATAACAGCAGCAACATTGAAACTTCCAAGGTGTGATGAATTATTACCCACCATCTGCTTACAAAATGCTAATCCTTCTTCAACCAAAATTACCATCCAGCAAATGGACTTTAGCAAAGCAGCAAGCCATCACTCACACATGGCCATAGTGAAATCCTGAGCCGGAAATTATCAGCACAAATGATTTGCCAGAAACAGATTGGAATCTTATTAAAGACCAGAGAAAATGGTGAATTGGATAATAAGAAGCAAAACAAGCAGTCAGCTATAGAAAGAAGGAAGACTGTCGCTCCAGAGCACAAAGCAGAGTGTTTCTCTCGCTGCTGCAGCCTTTTGCAGCAATGTGTACCCATTTCTATAAAACTTTTCACGTAGTATTTGCCTAGAATTGCTGAGCCTGGTCCCTGGAGTTCGAAAAGAGATTTGTCCTGGCCTGTTCTTTCCCCTCTGGTTGCAGCTAGAGCTCTGCGTAGAAGGCATACACTTGTCCTTTTCCAAACCTCCCTGAACTCTGATATTACTGTTCTATTATTAATATACAACAAATATAAAAAGAAATGAAGCGGAAAGTTGCATAGAGCCTGCACTATAATAATTCTTTCCTGGAAATTAGGCTAGGTTTCTAGAGGTCTTTTGGTTTGGAAAAGTTTCAGTTGAATAACTGAAGACTATAGACAGGTAAACAATGGCCCTCAGGTTAGACTCCCAAAGCCCTGACAAATAGGCCTCTACCCCTGAGCCTATGCCTGCCTCTGTGTCTACTCTAAGTGTGTGATTATACAGAAGGCAGCTCATCAAATGACCTTTAATTTGTATTTTACATACACATTTCAAATCCAAAGCCATGGGTTCACTGTCTTCCTTCTAATTTCTTCAATTTTGTGACGATTCTCAGATGATATCTACTGGTGTTGACAAACCGGGGAGTAAGTTCCATAGGACAATGATGCGTCCATACTTTAAAAAAAAAACTTATTTTAATTGATTCTTTGTGGATTTCACATCATGCATCCTCATTCCACTCATCTCCCTGTCTCCTGCTTCTACCCTCTGCCCTTGCAACCTCCCCCACAAAACAAAATTTAGAAGGAAAAACAAAAAGCAAAACAAAATCTCATCATGGAAGCTGTAGTGTGGCCTAGTGAGTCATCCAGTGTACCCTTTAGTCCATACATCTTTACTTGTAAATGTTCATTGCCATAAGTATTGATCTGGTTTGAGATCTCTGTTTTTTTCTACACTGTCAGGCCCCCACTGGGACTCCTCTTGGGTTTCCTATTGGTATCTTGTGTCATGAAGATCCTGTAACTTTGCACATTTCAGCAGTACATAGATGAGCTGGGTGTTGGAGTGGGCTACCTTGTAGTCCTGGTTCTGCACCTGGGTGGTAGCTAGGTTGGTCAGCCTAGCTTTCCCTAATCTTCACCATCCAGTTGAGCTCTCCAGCACTGTTTCGGCTAGCTCACCCAATATAGCAGACAACAAGGAGCAGGGCAAGTTCTCCTGCTCTCATATCCTTAGTTCCGGTTCATCTGCACCCCTGCCAAAAGGGTCAGCCCTACCTGATGCCCAGGTAAGGTAACTGTGCCTGTGCTCCCATGTGCTGTAGCTGGTAAGGGATAAGACCAGCTCTCCTATTCTCATGGCTTTCTCATCTGCTACAGGTGGCAAGATAGGGGTAGGGAGATCATTTTTCCCTCACCCCATACCAGCACATGGCAGATGGGGGGAGCACAGGTCAGTCTTCCTGTTCTTATAATTCTTTGGCCAGCTCACCTGTGCCCTTACCAACAGGGTCAGCTCTATTGTGCTGCCAGGGCAAGGTGCAGGGCTTGCTCTCCCAAGTGCTGCTGCTAGTAGGGGGGCAGGGCCAATTCTCCCACTCTTAGGACTTCAGGGCCAGCTCTCCCTCCCACCACAGTTGGCAAGGGGCAGGGGAGGGGGAAGGTCTCTCTCCCTCTCCCACTCCACACAGATCTGGACATTCTGCAATGCCAATAGAGAGCTATGATGACATCTGGGTCTGGGCTATTGCCAAGGACCATGTCTGGGTCTGTGGTCCTACCATAGCCTGAGTCTGTTGTGGAATATTTGTACATTCTCTGAAGCTGTGTTGATGTGATTGGCATTATAAAAAGCTGAATGGCCAATAACTAGGCAGGAGATACAGGTGGAACTTCCTGGCAGAGAGAAAGGAATAGAAAGAGGAATCCAGGAGTGCAAGGGACGCCAGGAGACAGAAGAAATGAGAGGTACAAGATGAAAGAGAGGTAACACCACATGATAGAATACAGATCAGAAAATATGGGTTGATTAAATTATAGGAGCTGATACTATGCTGCCCAAATTGTACAAACAGGACACAAAAGAGGGCCACTGCCAGACTTTGACAAGACAGGTAGGACAGTTCTTCAAAATTCCTGCTTCATATAAATCAGACATTCTAGCACTGTAAGACAAAGATGGATGATCCAACATTGCAGAGAAACCTTGGGCGACTGTCCAAGCAACCATATGTTTCTGTCATTTCTATAGTTTTGTAAGTTGTTTGCTCTGTACTTCCTGTTTGCTTGGATAATATATCTTCTCTGGTCTCTGATGGGGTTGAAAACAAGATAGTTACTATTTTCCTTGTTACCAAATTCAGAAAAGAAACTCACAGAAGAGGTGTAAAGTGTACAAGGTTGAGATATATAAAAGTTTAAATTGTTTATCTAAGAAAATGTTTAGCGATCTAAAAAGATAGGTTTAGGATGGTAATACAAAATTTGATAAAAAATGGTTTAGGTATAAAATGTTGGATTAATCAAGATAAAATAGATAATAGAGTAATTTCTCAAAATTTGCCAACTACAAATGAACTGGACGTTGTGAATGAAATCCTTACTTGATAACTGTTATTATTGTACATAGTTTTACTATGTTATAGTTAAAACCTTTTCTATTTATTTATCCTTTTTTATTAAAAGGGGGAAATGTTTTGGAATATTTGTACACTGTGTGAAGATGTGTTGCTGAGATTTGTATAATTAAAACCCTGAACAGCCAATAGCTAACAGGAGAGATGGGTGCAACTTCTGAGTAGGAAGAAAGGAGGAAGAGGAGGAGTCTATGTGGGCAAGAGACTCCAGGAGACAGGTGGCATTAGATGGAAATGAGGTAACACCATGTGATAGAATGTAGATTAAAAATATGGATTAATTAATTTATAAGAGCTATTTGGGAAAAAGCCTAAGGTAAGGTTGAGCTTTCATAATCAATAATAAGTTTTTGTGTCATTATTTGTCAGCTAGAGGCCCAAAGGAAAAATCCAACTACATGAGTCCATGACCCATGTTGGCCACCAAAGGCCACACAGATGCCCAGGATTTTGGCCTTTCCCTGTGACCTTCTTGCTGTCTGAGGGTTGCTACTGGGTCCATACAGACCCGAGTAATATGTGCTGCCATCCAGTACCAGGACATTCTAGGGGCTTGAGCTGTGGCTGGGGCCATGTGTTTTGGTCAGTGGTCCTGCTGTAGCCAAGGTCTGTGATGATGTCCATGGCTCCTGTTGCCATCAAAGGCTGTGCAGATGCAGGGGATCTGGGCCACTCTGTCATTGATTCCTTGTCCATCTTAAAGACCAGCATTGCCAACTGGGGCCATGGTGACATTTGGGTCCAGGCTGCTGTCAAGGGCCATGTCTAAGCCCATAGCCGAAACACAGCTGGGGTCTGTATTGATGTCCATGACTTGTAGTGCCACTATGGGTCACATGGACAACTGGGGCCTGGGAACCACCTAGGACCAAGTTAGTGTGAGGATTGAGCCTCTGCCCAGGCCACGCAGATCTGCCTGCGCTGCCACCTGTGGCCATGGTGTTGTCCGGGATTGGTTTGCTGCTGGGGCCATATCTGGGTGTGTAGCCCTGCCACAGCGGTGGTCTGTCTTGATGTCTATGGCTCCTGTTTCCACCGAAAGCAGTGAGGATAGGGTTGCAGAGTCCGCCTGGCTACAGTACTGACTTCGTCCCTTACCAACTGCAACACTCGGGAGAGTGGGCCCTGTACTTCCTCAGGGTAGTAGAGTATAGCTGTCTCTGCTGGCGTGGGTGTGGGTGAGTCATTGCCAAAGACATGAGAGTATGAAAGCCAGCCCCACAGTCTGCCACACGGTGGAACGGATAAGGAAGAGATACCCCCTTACCCATAGCCCCTTGCCCTCTGTCACCTACTGTAGGCAGAGAAAAAAAGCTGGTTCTTGGGTCCCTAGAGTGGAAGAGATGACCCTGCCCTCACCAGTTGCCGCACATGGAAGAGTGGGTCCTGCACCTAGTCTGGGCAGCAAAGTAGAGCTGACTCTTTTGACTGGGGTGCAGGTGATCCGGGACTGTGAAAATGCGTGGAAGGTCTGACCCCACCCTTCATTCACTTCCAATTCTTGAATTCTCAGGTGCTCTTTTCCCCTTCACTCAAGTGCAAACTCTAAACTCTAGTCTGAGCTGTGAGATTGTCTCTCAAGGCTTACTAATACAAGATTACATTTGAATGGTTTATCTCATTCTGCCTGTGGTTAGCATGGGCCATGCACGTTGACACATGCCTTTAATCTCAGCTCCTTGGAGGCAGAGAGACAGATGGATCTCTGTGAGTTAGAGGACAGCCTGATTACATTCCGAATTCTATCTAGGTCAGTCAGAGTTATATATTGAGACCTTGCCTCTCCTACGGTCCAAGAGAAGCCCTCAAGGGAAGACCAACAGTCACACATGTCATAAACAAGAGGGTTTTATTAATTCCAATGTTGGGGTAGCACATAGCTACCCCCAAAAAAGATCACAAGCTCCTTTTAAGTGGAGTTAGGGAAACTCCAGGGAGGAGGGATTAATCAGGGGCTGATTGGTGGAGGAAAGATTAGTCTGGGGGCTAATTGGTGGGAGGCCTAGGACTTTCAGGTGGCAGGATAGGGAAAGTTATCTTTAGCAAGCAGAAAGCTGCGGGGGTGTCTGCTGATCCAGCACAGGGGCTTTGGGGCTCTACTGAGCCAGCAGAAGGGGCCATGGGGTACCTGCGGTGCTAGCAGAAGGCAGTAGGTTGCCTGCTGATTGGTTCCCCTTAATTGTGGTTTTCTGAGGACTCTGTTTAGCTCTGTCCCATTCTGGTGAACCAAAACTAAGCCCTGGTCTCTGTCAGGCTAATAGGAGAGCCTGTCTTGGTTCTGGTCTGTCCCTCACCCCTACAGCCCTCTCAGTCTCAAAAACAAAAATAAACAAACACAAAAACAAAAACGAACCACTCCCACAAAAAACAAAAGAAACAAACAAGAAAATGAATGGTACTAGAATTTAAAAATGGTCTAGAATTTAAAAAATGTATAAAATGTGCTTGTTTGCTGGTGATACTATATAATATATAATTTAAACGTAGAACATTTTGTGAGATTCAGGGAATAAAGGCTATAGACAGACTTTTCTTTCCCACCTGCCAGTTCCCAAATAACTGATGAAGAGGCTTAATATTAATTAGCTCAGGCTTGCAGTAGGAATAAATCCTGGTCCCACTAGCAGTGGCTTCCCTAAATGCCTCAGTCATACAATTGTCACTGCATACAGAGGGCCTAGTTTGGTCCTACGCTGGATCCCCCAGTGTCAGGCTGCAGTCAGTGAGCTCCCCTTAGCTCAGGTCAGCTGTTTCAGTGGGTTGCCCTATCATGGTCTTGACCCCTTTGCTCATATTATCGCTCCTCCCTCTCTTCAACTGGACTTTGGAAGTTCGGTCCAGTGCTTCACTGTGGATCTCTGCCTCTGCTTCCATCAGTTGCTGGATGAATAAATGAACCCATATCTTTTACCTGCACTTTACCACCTAGCTTGGTACCTTTTCTCAGCACTGCATGCCCATCTTGCTTTTCTCTATATCTGCTTGTAACTCCTTTGACTTTGCCCTTCTTCCCAGAATTCTCCTATTCTAACCATCCCGGCCCCAATCTCTCCCGCCAAAATATAGGCTAGTCAGCTCTTCATTAACCAGTGATAATAATACAAATTTACAGTGCACAAAGATTGTTCCACAGCAAACGTTGAAAAAAAGATGTTATTCATAATCCAAGCATCGTCAAGTAGCCAATATTAACATTCTGATATATATATTCCTCCAATATATACTTTTAAAATTTCCAGGCATAATTATTATAAAGCACAGTGAAATTAATACAAAAGTAATTATTTTAAACTCGGTTGACTTATATTCCTTTGTATGAGCCTTCCCTCCCTCAATCCCATACCAAGTTATTTTGGGTGTGTCCAGGTTGACTCAGATGGGCATGTCATACAAACATGTGTTCCATTGTCTCTGAGAAATCTCTCCAAGTTGTACACATGGGTAGGCAGAGGTAGCCTGAGAGTCCTATCTTGAATTTCAGCAATTTGCATAGAACGAGAAACTTTTTTCCCCACTGGTTAAGACAAAAAGTGTCTGTGATATTCTGGTTGTCTTGGTGTAGGCCCTGTACCTTCTGTGTTACAACTAGCATGGGCTGCTTTAGTTATTGCTGTGAGAGACACGGGATAACAGCTGTGTGGTGTTTCAGTCCTTAACCTGGAAAGGAGTAAAGGTTCATCTCCATGGCAAATACTTGAGGGCAGAAGAAATTTCTGTAACCAGAATGGAGGATTGCCTTCCAAATGTATCAGACACAAAATATCTAAACATGTACTAACTATGCTAGATATATTTAACCTTTAAATTTTATGTGTGTGACTGTTTCCCTGCATGTAGGGGTCTTCATGTCTGGTTCCTGAGGAGGCCAGAGAAGGGTGTTGTATAATTTCAGACTGTTGTTATAGATAGGTATGAACCATAATGTTAATGTTGGGAATCAAACTCCAATCCTCCGGAACATCACTCAGTGCTCTTAACCACCGAGTTTTTTCTCCAGCACCTAATGCACTTTTTAAAATTTCAAATTTTGTTGCGATTGCAGAATCTCTGCTCCCTGAAGGCAGGGTTTGGGACTGCATTGATCTTTTACATCTCAGTGTGATGCTGCCTGTTTTAGGACAGCTTCTCATTTAAAACTTTATCACGGTCATTTCCCAAAGCGATTGAATAATTCTTTTGCCATATTTTCAATATGTTTACAGCATTGCTCTGTTTGTAGTCTCTCTTTTCATTATTTTCATTCAACTGTGCAAATTTCTGTATTTTGCTGACAACCATCTCCAACTTTTAAAGTGCAGATTTGCCTTTGATCAGTTTCACCCAACAAGGTGAAAATATGCGATGAACATTGAGCAATTTGTCATTAGCATTTCCTAGTAAAACTCTATCAATTCATTCAAACTTCATCCAAAGACTAAAGGTTCTGCATTAATTTATGCTGTTTAGGGATTGGTTTTCTTAGGTCTCTATTTCTAAGACTTAAAATCAGGTGGATCATCACACTCAGTCCTTGGGGCTATTAACACAAAGGAGCACACTTTAGTGTTTGGCACACACTAGTGATTTAATAAATACCAGCACCAACTCTTTTATTATTGCTTTATTGGAGTCATTAAACTCTTAAGGTGTTATCTACAATATATTAATTATAAAGTAATGCTTTTTGTCCTAACAATGATCTCATATTTAATTTTTATTTATTTTAATGTATTTTGAAAAATACTAAGAGTCTGTGATGTTGAACTTCTTTGCTTTGTAAATGTTCGGTGTTTGTGTTCCTTTATGGGGATCCCCCCTTCCTATTTCTTTCAGTCATTCCTGGTCTTTATTTTTCCTAGTGGAAGAAAGGCATATTTTTAAGTCCTCACGGGCAAACCTCACAGGGAATGGATTCCATATTGTGTGGCATCATCAAGTTTCCTGTGTAGACTGCTGAACTTGAGTACAGGAGTCCTACTGTACAAGAACTTCTTACTCAGTATCATTTGGCCTTCTAAAGCACTGCATAGCAAGTATGAGAGCCTGTTGCTTTCTGCACAGTTGGCAGGAGGCAGACAAGCCTGCGAGTCAATAATCCAGACTTCAGCTCACTTTGTGAACTACTCACAGAACAAAGCAATGGTCACCCAGAGTGAGTGTTGGTGTACAGCTGTAGAAAACATATAGTGACAGCTGCCCGTGCCTCCAGGAAGAGTTTGTACTTGTGGAAGAAATTCTGCAGGGCCTCTTTTTCTAGAGGCAATCCCTTCATGTCCAGAGTGGAGTCTGATATGCCCTGGGTGCCTATTTGGCTCTAAGTGTAAGCAGTTGTTTCCTTCCTACTACACAGCCTGGAGATAGCAAAGGCTCATCTCGTGGGTAAGTACCCGAGAACTGAATTCTTGACAGATGATGTGCCTGACATCATAAATTTTTCCATCAAACTAAAGAGACAAACAGTAGTGAATTATATAAAATCCAGAGCGAGAAGAAGAGTAGTTGAATGAGAAACCAGTCTTATGAAGCCATGAGACAGGGAATCAAGGTGAAGGTCTAGAGCCAGAATAGCAGAGCTGTAGGCTGGCACTGTTGTTCCTTGGCCATGTGACCTTGGGTCAGTCACTTTATCTTGTGGCCTTTCCTAAGATGTAAATGAAAATAATAATGCCTTGGCTTATAAGGCAGTTACTAGCTGAGATGAGTTTATGGTATTGCCTTGCATGAATTGTTTAATAAAATATCAGATGAGAGGCTAAAGAGATGGCTCAGTGATTAAGATTACTGGCTGCTCTTGCAGAGGATCTGGGTTTAATGACCAGCACCCACATAGTGACTCATAACTGTGTGTAATTTGAGTCCCAGGAGATCTAATGTCCTCTTCTGACTTCTGACAACACCAGGTACACACACATGTGGTTCACAGACATATATGCAGCAAAACACCCCTACACATTATATAGATAAATTTAAAAAATTAGTGGAAATAATATTGATAATGTTACTCAACCTTTCTTTAGGTGTCAGATCTATAGTTTAACATTAAGGCCCTGGACCCAACAAATGGAAGGGCTAAGGACAGAACCTGCAGCTATCAGGGAAGACCAGCTGTCTAGCTTCCCTGATACTTTTTGGTAGCCTTCCGGCTATTATGTTTGGATCTCACTGGGTTCAGTGTGGACCATTGTCTAAGAAGAGGCAGAATGCACTAAAATTATTCCTGCAACAGTTACTCTAAGCAGTGTGTCTGTCTGCAGGAAATCATAAAAATTCATGAAAAATTTCATCTTAAGAGTATAACTGATTCAATGAAGGGAAAAATCACAGCAGTAATATACATTCCTATTTCACAAGACAAATATATAATGTTGAATATTTTAATTCATCATGATTTTCATTTTATAGCATTCTTAATAAATTGTGTATTTTTGCATAGTGAAGATCATAAAATGTAACATGCCTAAACAAAAGCTTTTCCTTAAATGATGGTTGGAGAAATATTAAATGAGAATTATTTTTCCTTTTACTGAAAGGACATTCTCTTAAGAAATTTTAATTGGTGCTACTTGGGATGCATTTTTTAAAAATGTTACCATCAAGTTCTAATGTGACATCATTCCTGTAAAAATAGAAGTGTTTTTTTCCTCATTACTTATCATTTGACTTTATTAATCAACAAATTATGGACACTTAAGAGATGGCTCAGCAGTTAAAAGCACTTGTTGTTCTTGCAAAGGACCTGGGTTCAATTCCCAGCACCCACATGGTGACTCACAAGCATTGTTAACTCTAGTTCCAGGGGACTGGTCACACTCTTCTGGTATTTGTGGATATCAGGCACACAGTGGCACACAGGCATAGATACAGGCAAAAAGAATATAAGCCCATGTATGTAAAACATGACCAAAATACACAGTAAAGTATGTTATCTTGGCACCTTGCACAATCAAACTGAAAACCTAGTTCTGGATGATGCCCAGGCGTGTTTCATGGAAGTCAAGAGACAGAAATACAAGTCAACTGGAAGGGTGCGCTGTCTTCAGTAACTACAGATTGAAACTACACATTGACTGTACTTTTTGCTGGAAGAAATTTATTTGCTTTACATTATTTCTAAAAGGAAGAATCTTTTGAAACCCTAGTTTCTTGAGACAGGGTTTCTCTGTGTAGCCCAGGTTAACTTTGAACTCACAGAGATCCACCTGCCACAGAGATCCACCTGCCTCTGCCTTCTGAATACTGGGCTCAGAGGCTTCCACCACTGCTGCCTGGCAAAAATAAACTTTGTTTTTAAATCCCACATTAAAACATGGAGTCTTGCAGGAGGAGGGTCTGGAGCAGATCTGAGTTTGACTAGACTGGCTGTCTTCAAACGTTGTCAGTTTTATTGTGAAATTGTTTTGGTTGACACGTGGTGTGATTCATGGAGTTTGTGATGCCCCTAATAGTTTCTAGTTTTGTAAAACAATCACATGTTTAATCTAGTTTTGAAATCATTTTGCAATATATGGAAATAGAGCATTGATGTTTCTAAATTGTGACCATCAGTGAGATTGCTTTGAGACGTGGTAGTTTCTGTGTTTGGAGGCAGCCATAAGTCGAAGGCCTATTCACTGCATAGCGCTGGACATGCTGTGAACGTTTTAGTCACTTGTGGGATGCAATAGCTAGGTTTTCAAATGTGGAAAAACAGAGCTAAACATTCTCTCTTTTTTTTTTCAAATTGAAAAGTCTGCATAATTCTGCAAATGTCTTGTGGATGGAAGATTCATTGGTTGCTCACTATGTGGTTGAAGTACTAATTTTACATTGCTGTTTGGTTTGGAAGCATCTGAGTTACACAGGTCTCCCTGTAGGAAATGTGAAAGAAAAGCACACTAGAACTAGGGCTTGGGGGTCTGTTCTTGTTTTTGTTGGTTTTACTATCAGATGCATTTTTGTTTGTTTCAAAGCAAACATATACATGTAGTCCATAAGAATGTTTGAAAAGGACCATAAAATCGGAGAAATTCGGATGGAAACTTGCTGTGCACAGGAGTTGAGCAAATTCAGGAACCAAGGGGAGATGTCCTGAGATAACATTTGCATTTTAAACCTCTATTGATTGTTTTTTACAATAAAAATATTTTGCAGCCAGAACAACAAAAAAAGAAATTAATTGTGGAGAAAGCTTAACTCAGTGCTCAATGGCAACTGTGGAAACGTTGTAGTATCACTTTGTTTTAGTGTTTCTTGTTGTGGCTGTTGTGGGATATTTTGTTTCTTGCCTTAGAAAAATATTTTGAGATGTGTAGACAATTTCTACTTCCGAAAGACATGAAATATAATCTTTATAATCAGTAAAAGAATGTTGAGGAAAGCCATTGCCAGCTGTTGCCTATTTAAAATATGTTTATAAATTTCCTTAGGGTTTGAGAATTAATATATTGTGAATGACCTTGTCTTCAGCAAACTTAAAGCTCTAGCTTGTCATTTTCAACTACACATATATAATGATATAATGTATATTCTGCAGTAACCGGCACATATTTTCAATGTTCATTCTGTTACAGTGTGACAAAGGTTTGTACTCAAAACATGTACTTAAAAATGTCATTATAAAAATAATCACAATATGGGTATATACATCACAGCCACAGCCAAATTTGCTCATACCCTTTTAAAAGAACTCTTCCTAATGAATAAATTTTAGAATCCACTTATATTTTGTCTTCTCTGATCAGGCTTGGCTATGATAATTTTCTAGATTTTCCTGGGTTTTCTTTTCTCCTAATTTTGGGAATTGAACTCAAGGCTGTGTGAGTGCTGGCTATACCAGCCCTGACTTTGACATTTTTGCAGCAACACTGGCCAGGGATAATGTGTAAACTGTTCTTCAGCTGATCTTTTCCTGATCATTGGGCTGAGGGTATACTTGTGAGGAAGTCCACTGTTGTAAAGTGACATTCATCACACTGTTTCAAGGGCACAGGCTGCTGACCTGCCTTCCTGTTGTTGGTATGGACCTTGACCATCTCAGCTCCTTTTCCTAAGGTACTGTTTGGAAGGAAAGCACTACGTGCAATCAGATTCGAGGAGTGGAGAAGTGGAGAACTAGGGTTTCCTGCTTTGGGAGCAGAACATTTCCAGAATGCTTCTGAAAGAGGATATTTGTAGATTTGCTTCAGCTTCCTTATTCAATGTCATTACCTTGTTGAGTGTACAAAGTCATGAACATAAAATATTACTCCATTTGCTTACATGTTCACACTGTTTTACAGTCTTGCATTTAGGTACTATAGATATTTTCTTAGAATTGTTGGCTACATCCTTCATTTGGCATAGGGCTATTATAAATAGTATTGAACTTCAAATTTCAATTATTCACTGGGTTTGTGATACTGCCACATTAGTCCCTTCAGTATTTTGTCAAATTTTTGGAAATTTCTGTACCAAAAACCTTGCCAACTTGTGAATAGAGACAGTGGTTTTTCTAATTCTGTATTTTAAAATTTCTTGCTTTAGTGTTCTAGTTAACACTCCAGCGTACCTTCAGATTAGAATGATAAGAAAGTAAAGCTCAGATTCCATTCAGACATGGGGGAGGGTGACAAACAATTAACTTTTAAATATGTTAAGGTAGGGTTTCTATAAATAAGTACTCTTCAATTAGTTAAGGAAATAATAGCTTTGAAATCGTTGTCTGGGTGTTCCTCCTCTTTTTCTTTCTTATTTTCTTGGGCTCCCTCCTCCTTCTTGTATTTGGACATCCAGTGCTCTGGACAGCATTTGCCAAAAGGATCACCATTTCTCCATTTTCTCTATACTATAGGTCTGCCAATATTTCTAGTTTAATTTACTTTTTAGCATGCACAGGAGTTGGGATTTTGTTAAATGGGTTTTCAATGTCAGCTGGCATCATCACATCATTTTCTTTTGCAGTTTATTGATGTGGTACATTGAAATGATTGATTGTCAAAGTGTTAAATTAGCCTTGCCTGCTTGGAATAAACCCCAGTTTGTCATAGTGTATAATTCTTTTCATGAACTGCCAGATTTGATAATAGTTTGTTAAAGATTTTCATGTCTATATTCATGAGCAATATTGGCATGAAGTTTGCATTCTTAAACTACCTTTATCTGTCTTTGATATTAGGGTCATGCTAGATTCACAGAATGAGTTTTTAATATTTCTGCTTCCCTTTTCCCGAGACTGTGAGTGTCATGGCTGAGTCTTGTTTTCTTTCCCTTCTGAGTTGTTTTTCCTCTTAGATGACCATTGTAGTTTCTCTGATAGCTGTTCATGACGCATTGAGTATCAGGGGATGGAGTAAAAGTTTTCTATTATGCTTATATTGATGTGGCTTGAAGTTGGAATGTTTGCTTTAGACAAGGTAGGTACTAGGTAGGCCCTTGTACCTCCTCTGGGTCCTTTACTCTTGTCTTTTCTTTGGTGTTTTCCAAAGCTCTACTGCTAAGAAGCACTCTGTGTCTTGCAGCTCTTCTTATCTATAATTATTTTTCTTTTATTGAAAATATTTTTCATATAATATATCCTGAGTACAATATATCCCACTACTCCTCTGTTCCTCCATCTGAATCCACCCCCTTTCTGTCATTAGAAAACAAAAATGCATCTAAAAGGTAATAATGGAATATGATAAGACAAAACAAAAATAAACACATCAGAATAGGACAAACCAAACCAAAGGAAAAGAACCCAAGAAAAGGTACAAGAGATGTGTAGATGAAGGGACCCACTCATTCTGAGACTCAGAAATCTCATCAAAACAAGCAAAAATTCCCATAAGCCACAACATACAGGCAAATGATCTGTGGAATAAAAGGAAAGAAAAAAATTAAATTAAAAAACGAAAAGGAAGGAAGGAAGGAAAGAAGGAAGGAAGAAAAAAGCCCTGACATGACATTATGAGACAAGGAACCTCTAAAGATACCATTGAATTCGTTTTCTGTTGCCCACCTTCTGCTGGGCATGCAGCACCCTTAAGAGTTTCTCTAGTGAGACTCCCTGGGAGAAAAAAATGTTTTCATTTCCACATGGTTATCAACTGGAGATAGCGTCTGAGTTAGGGATGTCTATTCCTTTTAGTTCCAGGACCCCATCTGCTGCAGACCTGTGGGACCCTGTGCAAGCTTCAGTCTACGTGAGTTCATATGTGCATCTATCTTGTTGGCTTAGAAGGCCTTGTTTCCTAGGTGTCCTTCATCCACTCTGGCTCTTACGCTCTTTCTGCCTCCTCTTCTGAAGGATTCCCTGAGCCCTGAAGAAAGGGATTAGACATCCATTTCAGGACTAAGAGTTCCAAGGTCTCTCACTCTCTGCATATTGTCTGGTTGTGCCTCTGTATTTGTTCCTATTTGCTGATGGTGGCTGACCAGAGCACTGATCTACCAGTATAGCTCATTAATAGTCATTTTTTGACTATTTTCCTTTATTAAAACAATAGTATTGGGCTATCTAATCTCTGGAATATAAAAGACTTGTCCCCAGTCATCCATCTCTAAAAACGAGTCCCCATTCCTAAGGTTTTACAATCTTCACATACAGTACCACCAGCCGAGGGCCTAATGTTCAAACAGTTGGGCTTATGGGGGATTTTACATTCAAACTGTACAGTTCAAACAGGAGACTAAGTGCTAAGTGAGGTGCAGAAGAGCACACGAAGACAAACACTGCATGATTGTACCGACATATGGAATTGAGGACAGTTGATCTTACAGAAATTATGAGGGTTTATCAGAGAGTGGGGAGAGTTGTGGGGGGGTGGGGATTTAGGAAACCTTAGTCAACAGTACTAAGTTGCAGTTAAATAGAGGAAGAAACACCTAGTGTGATAAGGCATACTAGTATGACTGTGGGTATTGCTTGTATATGCCTTTCTCAAAAAGTCAGAAGAAATTATTTTGAATATTTTCAATATCCTGAAAAATATTCTTTAGCGATAAATGTTAGAGGTGGCAAATTTGTATATTTAACAATACATGTGTGTATTAAAGCATCACATGCTACTCCATTGCTATGTAAATTTTTATTTTACATATTAGTGTAAGTAAATTTAATATAGAAATAGAGATGGTATAATTAGAAGGAAAACAGCAGAAGAAAAATAGACATGATTTGGAGACTATACACAGCCTTCTTGCAGCAAAAGTCTCAAGACATCTTAAGAGAGGCAGTGGCTGTGCGCCTGGGTCCTATGACTTCTAGCTATGGTCCGGTGTCAGGAATAATGAGAGAGATGGTACCAAGTTGGCTTTCCTGGTACAATAAGTATAAAGGGCCACTAATGACTGTGAGTAGGCAGATGCACATCAAAGGCTTCTCTGAGATCCCTCATCAGTGATTCCTGCTATAACAGGGCTGGGTAGCAGAAGGTTGGCACTAGGCAGGATGTAGAAGACAACTGCTGGTTGGAGCAGGACCAGAGAGAGTATAGTCACAGCAGTAAATATGCCACAGACACCTGTATTCTTGGCTCTGAGCAGGCCAGAACAGTCATGGCTTAATAGGCTCTGGCAAATTTGAGCAGACCTGACTCTGAAAGGCCCTGGCTCATGGCCAGATGGGCAAGTGTCTCTGGTTTGGTATTAGTTCCGTATCCAGACTGTGATAGAGCAGGAACAGTGCTCTGTTTTCTACTATATTCCAGTAAGTCCTCCATGTGTCTTTATTTTAGAGAAGATTGTTTCTAACTTTTCCATTAGAAAAATGAGTATTATGATGGATTGTCCCTTCCCATTGAAGTTAATTGGCCATGGGCAATAATAATAATCACTATATCTAGTAGAAAGGAAAGCAGAGAGATATTCACAAATTGCTGTGGGCAGGCAGAGCCTATGGCTCATTTGAGGAAAGAAGCCTTCTGATCAGTCATGCTACTGGAGGCAGCGTTCTGGCCAGCGCTATTCCCAGATGCAGTCTGCACACTCACGCTCCAGCGTCACTCCACTCTCTTCCTCTGGAAGCACTTTCTGAATGTATGTGATACTTCACATACAACATGTGGACAGGACCATAAATCCTCACATATACTTCACATATAACATGTGGACAGCCCATCCTCCAGTCAATGTGAATAACACATCACTTTCTTCCTACAAAACCTGAAGTCAGCAAACTGACTCCCTAGGACCATGCTCTTGATTTTACATATAGTTTCACGTGGAAATCTAGTCATGTGGGGAGTTTGTGAGGCCCCTCAAGTTGAGACTGTACCGAGAAAGTACCAGCTTAAGCAAGAACCATGGCAGTGATACTAAGTTCCATGTACTCACGATAGTGACTGCCAAAACTCAGGCCAAGACTTTCTGGGTCTTACTCGATTTATAACCCCTTGTTCTCTTCATTTGAACTGTTGTGGAGAGCTGAGGAAATTCTAAGTGAACGTGTATTGTTGGCATAGGCACAGCCACGTCAAAGACATTAGCACCTCCAAAACTTGAGAACAGGCAAAGCCTTCCTCCTGTTAAGGCTCAGAAACAATGGCAAAACCTTCCTTTGGTTCAAGTACCAGTATTTACCAACCGTTTGACCAGTGTGAGCAAAAACTAGCAACTACAGCTGCTCCTGGATGCTTACAACATGAGACTGTTCATCGACAGACATCTCCTACGGAGACTAGTTAGTACTTCCCCTGTGCTGTGCATAATAACAGTGCTAACGCTCTAGCCGGTGTAGTTGGTACCACTCCATCAGAATTTTCATGACTCACCCGATCCCAGCTCTTCTCTTTATGTTCCTGTCCTTTTATCATCCCCTTACCACCCCAGTCAGGTTTCCGGGACCAAACTCTGCAGGATGTGGTAAACTCTTAAATCTTTTCATCTTGGAACAGAATAAATAGTACTGAAGCATGGGAAGGAATTGAAACTGGAGACAGACTTACGGAAAGTTATTTTTTTTGTTGTTCCTATGTGTTTCTACAGCAGCGTTCTATCTCCAGAGAGCTGGGAGACATGTTGGTTGAATTGGCCCATGGTATTGCCTAGTGATACAAAGCCAGTTAACAGAAAATATTAGGACCCAGCAGAATTCCTCTTCTGAGGCTGTTGTCTCTACTGCTGACTTAGCCCCCGTTTCAGGCTTTGTGCCTAGATTTAAAACTGAAAATTCTATGTAGGCCTAATAGTAAGTTTTGTTTTTGCTTTTTAATTAATTAAAGTTTTGTTTGTCCAAGTTGTAGGGACAAATAGAGGATTATTGACTTTTTTTATCAAAATGAATATGTTGAAAATGTACCTTTTTACCACACATACAGTTTTTAAAAACAAAAATAAATAAAAAGAAGCAATTTTATCATACAAAATAAACACAACAGGCATTTTTTGGTGATTCTCACATGTTACAACTGTTTGTAAAATAATCTCTAAATATACAAAGCTTTACTTTCCCGTGAAGTCTGACAATAGTGTTTCATAGAATTAAAGCCACAGAAGTTAAGAAGAACTGGTGACAGACTCATAACTCTAAGGGCCAAATGGCACCACAGCAAATTTTCACATTTTTGGTTTCAAAAGACCCTGGAGACTGCATTTACTGCATATTTTATGGAGCCATCTGTCCTTTTTTTTTTTTACCAGATCTAGTATACATTGAAAACTTCAAATAAAAACTTTCTATGTGCCAAAGGACCAATGCTGTGCTTACTGTAGTGGCCAGGGGAAGCTCACAGGGTTCACAGCAAGAGGAAGAGTTTGGAACAGTGCTGAAAACCAGGACAACTGTGATACAATTGTACTAGGTAGGCATCTCATGTTAGATGCATTTTTTTTGTATTGCAGCCAAGAACAGCTGAAAGTGCAAATCATCTTGATTGACACACTATTTTTTTAGATTTTCTTTTGGATTTATTATATTATTGAAAGTTCTTTTATTTAAAACAAGACTCTGTAAAGTGAAATATTCCCTGCTAATCCATATCTGCTGCCTGGTAAAAGATGAGGCATAAGATAGTGCTTTGGGGTAGCACTACAGTAACTATGCAAGAGAACAAGGTTAAATTCTAAAGAAGTCTAAATATGATTGTCAAGCCAGAAATCTATAGTACAGGTGCCAGGATATTTTATACAAGGTTTAATGTAAGAAAAACATAGGACAGTCCATTGTTGTCGACCAGTCTGCCTCCTCTTCTTTAAATCTTATTTAGTCATAACTTAGATACATTCAAAGGGAAATGCCTCTACAGTCACTGTCAGACTATTGTAGAAGATGACATGACCTCCAGGAAAATATAGACCATCCTGGCAGGTCCGTAAGAATAAAGGAACGTGGAGCTTTAAAAGCTACAGGGAATAATTTTCCAGGTTTTGGAAACTTAAGTTTTTGAGAAGATGGTTCAGGGTTAAATGTGAGTGTGTGTTTCTCAGGAGGTGTTTGGGAGAGACAACAATGTTGGCATTTCTGGGTGAGAACAACAAGCTGGCAGCAGAGACAACACCTGGGCATAAGGGACAGGATCCTCTTGGAAGAATAGTCCAGTGATTTGGAAATTTGTGTATTTGAGAATCAGCGATTCAATGGTATTAAGGATGTGGGGCTTCTGAGATATTGGCTGAGAATGAGGACAATGGGAACCTAGGGTTTACACCACTGAGAATAGCTCCATCTACTGCTAGCCAGTGATTCTACATCCCATGGTCTATGGGCTCCCCAGCTATGCATCCGAATTCATCTTGATCCATTCTACATAATAATAGCTTAGAAAATGGACCCATTTTTGTCATTGTTTAATAATAGTATTCTTTTCAAACCACACTACACAAACACATTTGGCTTATGTATTTTACAAGTTAGTTTATATTTTTATTTTATGTGTGTTTTATTTGCATGATTAGTTTTGCACCACATTTGTGTCTGGTGCCCTTGGAGATTGGATGAGAGCATTGGGTGGATGCCCTGGAACTGGAGTTCGAGAAAATGATGAGTACTGGGAACCCAAACTGGGTCACCTACGAGGGCAACAAGTGCTTTCAAGCACTGAGCCATCTCTCTGGTCTCACATTTTGTTTAAAAGTAAGAGCCAGAAGAGTCAGGATTTTGCTGTGATACTGTCACCCAGCAACACCAGAAGCTATAACCATAAAGGTTCACCAACATGATATTCTACACAAGAACTTCACAAGTCAACAGACATGTCAAACTGCATGTGGAAAAGCTCACAAGAACTATATGCAACTGAATAAAGCTGGGATCAAGAGAGGTGATCCTCCCCAGGAAAGAGCACACCAATTAGTTGTTCAGTGCCAAATGGTCAGCCTTGAAAACATAGATAAAGGTAACATTATATGGACTCAGATTATATTTAGGATATATATATATTATATATATATATATATATATGCTTGTAATAACAATTGGTGAACAAAGAGACCACGAATTTGAAGGAGAGTGGAGACGAGTATATGGAAGAGTTCGGAAGGGCGAAAGAGAAGGGAGAGATGTTGTAATAAAAATCTCAAAAACAAACAGTAAAAATTAAGCAAAACGATATGTGAATTACTTTAATTTTTGTGTAGAATTTGTATTATATTGAGAATTTTATTTTACAGATAATATAGCCAATGCATTTTCACGAAAATTTAATATTATATGGAAAACTTTCCCATCATAAAGATTATCAATTCCCTAAACAGTTCATTAGTGTTCAAAGATTCTTGGTTGTTGGGTTATTTATGAGCTGCAACCAAAGGCCAACTTTGTACCACCAAGCCCTCAAATACATTAGTTTGTATTACAAGTCACCCTCACAATTAACATATTTTCAATAAAATATAGAGCATGTTTTTTATCAATAATGGACTGACAGAGACCTAAATGCAGCTTGTATGTGGTAGTTGAAAATATATTGACAAAAATGGTCCTAGATGGATGCTGTATTGTGCTCCTACTACCCCAGTCCGAAGATGGACATCACATTTGTTTCCCCACGGAGGCAGACTCTGTGTCCATTGCTCAGGCCTCTCTCCCCAGTTAAATCAGGTCCTCAACAGAAAAGGCAGCAATAAGCTAACTGCAGCAAGGAAGTGAAAAAAAGGTTTGTGCTCCCGTTTCACCTAGGCTCCTCCTCTCTCCCCCCCTGTCCCAGCTTCAGAAACAAGGGTCTTTAGGACCTTATAACTCAGATTGTAGTAATGTCTTGGTAAATTAAGACTGTATCATAAATTAAATCAAATAATCACACAGGCCTTTGCTTTCAAAATGAAGAATGAGGCTCTATCTTATTCTCCTGGCAGAAACACATTTGTTCATAAACATTCAACAGGTGGTTTATATATATTCATTGTTAAAACCTCAGCGACTTAAACACATTCATTTAAATTAATCAAAATATTGGAAAATCATGAGTTTACATTTCTCTTTGATGTTTCACTTTAAAATAAATGAACCAATGGAACACAGCAAATTCGTTTATGAAAGTATTGTGTCTCGCCGGGCAGTGGTGGCGCACACCTTTAATCCCAGCACTTGGGAGGTAGAGGCAGGCAGATCTCTGTGAGTTTGAGGCCAGCCTGGTCTACAAGAGCTAGTTCCAGGACAGGCTCCAAAGCTACAGAGAAACCCTGTCTCGAAAAACCAAAAAAAAAAAAAGTAATGTGTCTCAATCCTGTCACATTGCATGCTTAGCCAAATTGTGCTTTTTCTGCCATCCTATAACTTTATTTTTTTCAGGTTGTGATGTTTAATAAAATAATCTCATATTAGGAAATGCCTAATGCCTTGAAGCACAAACAAGCTAATAGCAGGTATGAAACCACTATCCCAAAGCAAACATCTTTAAAAATCCTTTGATATAGTTTTGTTTATTCGGTGGATTTATATATCTTCATGAGGGTATAGTTTTTTTTTCTTTTATTTTGTCACAATATAGAGTTCATTTTGGACATTCACTCTGCATCTTGATTTTTTTTAAACAACATGCAATATTTCACCAGCATTTAATTTCACATTAGAGAGTGGAATTAAATTATGCTTTCAAACTATATTTCTATTTGTCTTAGTCTGGGTAGTCTGAGGAGCAGAAGCCAAGAACGGATTAAACCTGCAAGATTTCATTAGAAATGCCTGTGTAAGAGAAAATAGGAAGGGAGCCAAGCCTGGCTTCCATAGCTCTCGTTGCCATTTAAGTACAGCCAAGATTGAGTTGGGCTTAGAATCTCACCTCCTGGGTCCTTAGCTGGGAGCAAGTCTTGAGAGGTGCAGTTTCCAGTGGAGATGAAATCAGGGATTTTATGATGCAGCACCCGGGAAGACATGGGTATTTCTCCCGCAGTTCAATATTCTCTGCTGTAAGGCTGAGCAATAGCTCACATAGCAGTCACGTGGGATTACTCTCTGTATGCGGCTGAATATGTTTTGTTACCATTGGTTAGTAAAGAAGCTGCTTTGGCCTATGGCAGGGCAGAATATAGATAGGCACGAAAACTAAACTGAATGCAGAGAGAAAGACGGCAGTATCAGGCAGACACGGTGTAGCTGCTGAAAGAGAAAGATGCCAGAACTTTGCTGGTAGGTCACAGCTTCATGGCAATACATAGATGAATAGAAATGGGTTAATTTAAGATGCAAGAGCTAGTTAGGAATATATCTGAGCCATTGGCCCAATAGTGTTATAATTTATGTAGTTTCTGTGTAATTATTAGAATCTGGGCAGCCAGGAAACGAAAGCAGAGTCTCTGCTTACATAATAGAGATTGTTTTCAGCAACTATTGGGCAGCCGTGGTTATTTTAAGTATCAGGGATGAAACCTTTTTGGATCATGGATGAAACATATTTCTGCAAACATTATGTAATTAGCTAATACTTCTAAATAGTTATGCTAAAAGTTAGAATAACACCTTTGATTTATTTACATTAGTGTGTCTAGTAATAAGGGTAAAATACCACTGTAGCCATCTTTAAGTGTTTCAAAATTTATATTCAGTTTGTATTTGACCACAGTCTATAGAATAAGTATGTAACACATTCCTATGTCTTCATCCTCTCCACTTATTTTATATTCAGAAGTATTATATCATGTTTGAAGGTAATATTATTATTAAGTTAATATTAAAAATTATTTCAAATTCTTATTAGTACCTAGCATAAAATTAGAAACAATAGTGTTCCCACCACAAATAAACCAACCTCAAGAGCAAATCTCTTTTTGGAAAAGAGTAAATGAGACTCTGTTTTTCATGGTATGGGTCCTTCAGTATCTCTTTTGGTCTTTTGAAAATGAGTTAAGTCAAAGGTTTGAACAAAACTACAGTGGAAGTGGCCATGTTTTAACCTACCTTTTAGTAACGCGATGAAACAGTTCGGCAAGATAGATAAAATTTATACATATACACTTTAACTTTATTTAGTGAGAAACTAGGCTTTTTAAAAACATAAGAAATAGACAAGCCCTGACTTGGAGCCAGGTCATCTACGGTAAAGATCAAAATGTGGCTATATGCTTTGAACATTTTTTTAAGGCTCAAGGACAATTTTATAAGAGTTTAAAAGACAAACCTGTAGGGCAGGCGAGCTGTAAAATCTCAGCAGCTGCCTAGAGAAGAAGAGAGGAGAGAAGAAAAGCAAGGCATGCCATTTAAGCTAGCATGGAGGTCAGACACGTGGTGGACAAGCCCCCATCTGGTGGGAGGAAGCTCTAGAGAAAGCATAAGGGAGTCTCAAGTCTCAGGAAAAGCATATGTACATCCTGGCCAATGTCTGGAAGAAAGATACAGAAAAAAAGAAAATGGAACTTTGTGCCTTTGTGGCTCAGAACTCTGGAAGCAGACAGACACTACTGGACCTCTTGACAGCTCACTGGGGTTGTCCTAGGGGCTGGGAGTCCTGGAAAGGAGAACTAATTTTGTCTGTCATTTTAGCATGGTTCAGGGGGAGCCCACTGTCCTTTGACCAGGTGAGTGACCTGCTCAAATGTTAAGTCTCCACCCAGGCCAGATATTTTGTTCTCTTGATCAGAAGGATTTGTTTTTTTAAACTTAATGGATCTTTTATTTCATTTTACTTTTTTACTACTCTATTACTTGCCACTCTGTAAAGGTAATCCTAAAATAACTTAAGAACCTGGTCAGATATCAGAGTCACTAAAACCTTGCTGGTATTTTTTGTTTCTGTCAAGGATGAGGTTGTCAAGAGCCCCAAGAACACTTTTTTTTTTTAGCTAAGAAAGAAACTGCTTACTTTGGGGTAGGATAGGGTGGGGGTCTTTTTTACCCTAAACTGCCTAGACAGGTTCTACCTCCTGTTACCTACCATTCTTTTCTCTGAAGAGGTAATCCTTACTGATGCTATGGAATTGAGATGATGACCAATCTGGCCCTTTCAAATTGAATGAGTGTGTCAGGCATGATTTTAGGGTACCTCTCCAGTGGACCTATCTACAAGACCCGAAAAGGGCATCAGTAGTTTTACTTGTATGACTGTTAGATATAGGGAGAAAAGATAATGTGTGACTGGTACCTGGAGAGGCATTTGAGGAATAAGTAAAGGCAAGAATCATTAGCATCATCAGTCCTAGGGGGCCAGGATAAGTCAACAACAAAGAATAACTTTTGAATGCCCAAATCAAAGTTCATTAGATAAGTTTTTGGGGAGCTTACAAGAGTATTTTCCACTGAGATCTTGCTAGGTCTTTATTTGGCTTCAAATTCTGCACTTGGGAGTGAATAACCCAGGATCCCCTTTTGGGCACATTGATAACTTTTGGAGTGACTAGACCTCATAGTGTGATGGCCCTCTCTGCCTGCTTCTTGAGAGGAAGAGAGAATAAATTTATCCATCATTTGTTTTTAGGTTGAAACAAATAGTGGTACTGTCTCTCGCTGCTGTAGGAAAGAGCTGCAATGTTGAAGTGAGGCAAGGACATGATGTCCTATGTCTGCATTATATTTTCAGTATCAAGAAGAAGCTTATCACAAAGAAATAATTATCAAGATAACATCTTAAGTCTAATATCTGAGAGTGTGACCCCTTGGACTGTTAAGAAACACCAATCAAGCCAGGGTGTGGTGGTGCGTGTCTTTAATCCCAGTACCCGGGAGGCAGAGGCAGACATATCTGTGAGCTTAAGGCCAGTCTGGTCTACAAAAACTAGTTCCAGGACAGCTAGTGTTGTTATTAGTTGAGGTTATGTTCCTCAAAAGTCACTTGAGTCTAGCAGGGACTGGAGGCTCTCCTAATCTTCTAACAGTTGTTTCTCATGTTTACAAGGACAAACCAAAGGCTTTGCTTGAAGGCATGGAGAAAATCTTTCCTCTGTGATGGTCATCTTCTTTGTAGACTGGATAAGGAATAGAGTCTACCCAAGGGGCTCTTCAAGGCCTACCTGAACAAGGGGGAAGGTAACTCCCCATTGTCACAGGACATTTAAAGAAATGTCCCTGCTTTCTGGGGTCAAGTTGAGCTCGAAGGGCCTGGAACAACATATTGTCCCACTCGATCTCATTAATCATATTAGTATAGTCTTCCAAGTATGGTTAGTGAGCATCCAGGTCAGTTGCTGCAGTCTGCTCCTTTTAACTGTGGTGAAATAGTTAGATAAAGTGTGGGCAAAAACCAAATACATTTGAATAAACTTTGATTAGTTTGTTTTTGTTCTGTGTTGGTCCTTATAATTATGAAGAGAAGACCAACAGCTCCCTTAAGTAGACATTTGATTGAGTTTTGATCATAGATGTTTTAAGTCTATGTATGTCATTTCTAAGTTTTGTATTTTCACATATCTTAGAAACTTGCTCAGACTTTTGTAACTTGCACAAGCTCTTCATCTTACTTTCTCATCTGGAAATATTTAGTCATATTTATCTTCATACTCAAATCCTTCTTTACTGAAAGATTTTCGATTTTACATTGCCACATTTTCTTCTACTTACTGTTTCTTTTTTATTATTAATACCACAAGATATGGTTGCATTCACAGACAAATATCACTCTGTTGTGAGAATCTTCTCTTGTGGTGGGGAGAGAGACAAAGCAATCTATAAACTCTGCACTTCATTTTCCTCATATATATATGTATATATATAAAGGAACAAATATTTTTCTATCCAGGGATGAAATTTATATGATAATCAAGATCATTTTATATGAGTATCATCATGCAATATGCCAAGATACAGAATAGCCTTCTTACACATACCTAATTCAGAAGAAAGCCACCTGAAAAGTTAGCTGAATGTGCCTTTTGTATCTGATTTTACAGCAGCAGCACCACCACAAGGGGAAAGACCTATCTTTGCTGAAATAGAATTTTCTCTAAAATTGATTTTAAGCCAAGAAAACTTGGAGCAGATTTAATTACGCTGCAGTGTTTGTGAGTTGACCACCAAGAGCTCTGCCTTCCACTCATCAATGTCACTCCCTGTTGAATATGAAAGTGGCTTTTCCAGTTTCAGTTTTTGGCTGTACCATTATTTAAATGAGGGTCAATTTCTATGCATCCCACCTTTATGCAGCATAATATTTCACAGCAAAAACATATATGCTTTCCATTATAATGCAATTCTCTGTCCCGTATTGATAATAAAATATTGACTCCAGGTTGAAAGTGTATTTTTAGACCCATCTATCTCTCTCCTACCGACAGAAAGTTTTACCTCACAGTGTGAAGATGTTAATGCTGAGTAGATGACACATACACAGCGATTTTATAAATTCTGGAAAATGAATGCTTTAATAAAGAATATTTTTGAAATCTGTCTAGCACTGAGCTTTGTGTCTTTGTGGTAAATAGGTATCACTCAGTGTACCACCATTCAAAGCACCAGTCTATAACATAGTAAAGAAGGGTAAGGCCGGGGAGCAGGTGGGTGTGTGACAGGTGGTTAGTGCCCTGTGAAAGGATCATAGGACTGTTCTGTGAAATATTAACCACCTACAACACCATTTAGGCTGATAAAGGCCAAGCCTGTGAATATTTAACTCTCACTCTATTTACTTTCCTGATAGTGAATCACTTTCATATATGAAATACAGCCTATTGCTTATTATTAATTAGATTTCAGTTGATCTTTAACATTTAGTAGTTTTCAACAGTGATGCATGTAATTTACATGGTAATGTATATTCAAAATGTGAGAACACCAGGATTTAAAGCACAGGCTTGGAAAGGCTCTTGTAGTGCCTTCTAGCTCAGCCATTCAACTCTCTGTTGCAGATCTCTTTCATGCTGGGGGCTGGTGGGCGTTCAATAAAATGTGTGAAGCCTTTTGTCCTCTCATGTAGGCAGGCTTCACTTTTGGCGGAAGATAAAATGACACCATGAGAGAAGAAGACAGAGCTGGTTGATAGACACTGGACCTCTTTCAAGTCCATAACACAGGGAGAGCTGTGTGTCCAGTGAACAAGCAGAGGAAAAACAGGGGGAACGGCTATAAAAGAAGGGGAGGAGTAGGTGGCGAGGCTCCATAACCAAGGGACAGCAGGACACCAGACAACACCTACTGGAAGAATGAGGAATCAGTCAATAGGTCTGTAGGTCAGCCTGCTTCCAGCTGCCTCTGGTCATCCCTGATGGTCACGAGGTTAGAAGTCCTGATTACCTGTTCAGAGATGCTGATGACTGAGGCAGGTGGCTAGCTCTTGGAAATATATATAGTGTCTTTGAATTAGTGCCCTTGAATTAGTGTGATAAGAACACTTCTGTGGCTCTCCTCAAAGCTCTCAGTGTTTTAACCAAACACACACATTGCTCTCTGTTCCTCGTTGCTTGAGTTTATGAGCTAACGTTGGGTACAGGTAGAGAAAGATAAGCTAGAAAGGGGATCTGGAGCTAATATATGACATGCGATCTTGATATGCTTAAAGTTAAGACTTTGTTCATGAAATTGTTAGGAAAATATAGACCGGCTTGGTCTTTGAATCAAGGAAATGACATAATTAGAGCTTCATGAACATGGGTGCAATAGAGATATGGTGAGATATGCTTTTTAATCACAAATATTTTGGGGTCAGGCTGTTTTCGATTGGATTCCTTTTCTAATCTTAGCTCTGACCTTCTTAATTTTGTTTTTTGTTTTTTGTTTTTTTTTTTTTTTTTTGGTTTTTCGAGACAGGGTTTCTCTGTGGCTTTGGAGCCTGTCCTGGAACTAGCTCTTGTAGACCAGGCTGGTCTCGAACTCACAAAGATCCGCCTGCCTCTGCCTCCCGAGTGATGGGATTAAAGGCTTGCGCCACCACCGCATTTTGAACGTCAGTAGTCCCATCTATACAGTGGGGATAAAAACTACCACCTATCTGGGAGCATTACATGAGATGATGCCTGTCATGTGCTTGGCCAACAGTTTGATACACATGTACTGTTGTTTTATCATGAGTTGCCTGGGAGCTTAAAGAATGGTGACAGAGGCCAAAAGACCAGAAATACGCAATATTGTAAGATGAATATAGTTATGATAAGTAAGGCCTATGGTTAAAAGAATTGTGGAGTGTAATCAAAACAGAACTGTAAAGTTTAAACTGGAGGACATAAAAGCAGCAGGATTTGGTGTAAATTTAGACGGTAAAGATGGAGACATGATTTCTATACAGGGCCATGGGAATTTCTTTCTCTGTTGGCAGGCAAGCAGATTATATGGGTTTCTCATTCATAGTCTGTGTGACACCTTACACCTGAACTTCACTTCGTACCTGTGTCCTTCCTTCCATGAGTGTCATGGTGACAAGTTGTTGTGTAGTTAAACTTTGGGGCTGTTTTCCCTTCCTGGTCTCACTACTCTAATATCCTTATACTTTCTTCTAGACCGTCACCTAAAAATGACTATGTGAAATGTTCATCCTACACCTTGGCCTTGAAATAAATGTAAGAGTAGAGAAGGAGAAAGGTACGGGAGGAGCCAGAAGACAATGTGTTTGAGACATTTTAAGGCACTGATGCCTTTGAAACATTCATGCTCTGATGACCTGGAATGAGCTGGAACAGAGATGAAATGGTATTAAACAGGAATTTAATAAATAATTGTGCTCTAGTAGTCTAGATTGGCCAGTAAATTATACAAATGAGATATCTGAAATCTCAGAAAAAAAGATGTTCCCTCAAAGATAGCTCATAATGTAAAATGTTTGGAAACACTAATAAAATGCATTTCAAAAGCACATTTAGAAAAATGTGATCAGAAAAGCAGGTGATGTCATTGGAAACTGGAAGATAAGAATTTTGTTTTGAAAGAAAGCCTGAATTTATTTTTACTAACATACAAATCCTTTTGGGAAGAATGAGTTTCATCTTCATAATACCTGAGGAGTCTCACACATAATAAAATATGTTTGGTAATTAATATCACTTCTTACCTTCTGCTGTGAGGATATAGAACCTGATGTTTTGAAATTAAGGGATAAAGACTAACATAGCAATTAATTTACCACAGAAAGTATTTTGTGTTCTCTGATTGAATAATTCCATGCCTATGTTTGCTATAAAGCAGATTTATATTGAGAAGATATAAGCCATGCTGTGTCCCTGGTTAATTTATTTATGTGGCAAAAAGAAAAGTGAATAATTTTGAATGAGAAAGAGGAACATAGACAGAAACCGTCATACATTTTGTCCTCTTTCTCTTTGCCAACATTGGTTCGCTAAAATTCTCTTTCCCTACCTTATCAGTGCTTTGAGTTGGAAAAAGTTGTCACATTAGCCACATCATCATGAATAATTGCTTTGAGTGTCACTTCAGTTTTCCTTCTTTGAAGTTAGGGACAGCACAGAGAAGTCAAGCTTTTGGTTCTCCCACATTGTGATATAGTCTCCACCTATAAGCAGTCAATACTTTATTAACTATAGTAGAATTTGTTGGCTTTTCCTTGTTTTTTTTTTTTTCAAAAAAACTAACTAAACGTCTTAGAAATTTTATCCTGTCCTTTAGAATTATAATGAGCTGTAACTTGCAGGGCCAAATGTGTGCAGGCTGTTTCTGCAGAGAGATAAGACAAACCCTTGCTATCAGTGTGGGCTCTTTCCCTGTAATACACTATATCAAGACAATTCAGACAAATTTGCTTTACACTCTTCTAGAATTAAGGAAAAGTGGCTTTGCTGTTGGAAATAAGAGAGTTGGATATCCTTACATTTAATAACACCAGCCTATTAAAAAATGTCAGGAAGATTGTTGTTTTAGATATATTTATTACTTAAAAAATAATTCCCAATCAAGATTATACATTTCCTTCCAGTGTTCAGCACCCGTTGAATGGTTCTCAATGCCCTATTGCTTCCAGAAGTATCTTATTTTTACATTGTCTACTGTTGTACTAAGTCAATTACCACGTTGTCTTTTCTCATTTATACAAAGCCATTAAACCAGTGTCCTGCCCTGTACAGAGACAATAAGCAGTCTCTGACAGTTTTCTACTTAATTACATGCTTCGTTGGATGCTTCTTGATTGAAAATATTTTCTCATAATCTCTTTTGTTTTATGCTCATGATTTCACCCACATAACACAGGGATGATAAAAAAAAAGATGTGATTGAACATGATGGCTTTAGTGGGGAGTATCTCTACCTGCCACTTTTTTGAAGTACAAAGCATACTTGCCCTTTACTGTCAGGCCAGGATGTTAGATCCAGGTTGCCCCCCATAGGTCACTGAATGTTTAATGTTCCAGGAGATACAGCTTAGTTCTTGGGTTAGGGTTTCTCTGGAAGCTGCTCTTTAGAGGCCAAACACCTGTTTACACTGGCCTTTTCTGATGCGTGGGGAATGCAAAATGACAGTAACACTTTTATTTAGGATGTTTTTGTTTTTTTCAATTTCCTATCCTCTTGGTCTTTGGATCACTAATTAGTGAGTTCTTACAGTGTGCTGGCAGACCAGGAAGCTATCAAAGTACCTCTAAAAAGGAATAACAGAAAATCTCTGCCTAACCACTAAGTCTGTTTACTGGATCCAGAAAACTATCAAGCTATAGTTGAAAAAAGAGATGCTTAATATGGAAGATATTTTGAATTTCTATTCTTATATGCCTGAACTTCTGACTTGTATTTATTTATTTTTAGCCTGGCAACCACCTTACAACCATGGCGTGATAAATTTGGTGAGTAGGAGCCTGATGTCCTGAGAAGATTCTGTCTGTTGCGTTCCATCCACCTTTACTCCCTTTCTTACTAAATTTTTCCACTAGAAGAACTCCTAAGTCTATTTCAAATCATTATTTTGCTTAACATGTTAGATTTGCTAAAACAAAGTCCCTCAAGGAAGCAGTAACAATGGAGCACTTATTCATAACTTGATGGGTTATCAGTGTGCGCATAAACAGTGCAGCTTTTGCAAAAGCCTCAGGACAGGGAAGAACCCCAGAGAACTATTCATTCAGACATCTCATTTTACAGATATGAAAAATAAGCTACAGGAGTGAAATGACTTCTTTCCATGGTTCTTCTTGTTAGAAATGGCATTAGAACACAGCCTTCATTCAGAGTTCCTAGTACCGTGCTCATGGGTCCTTTCTGGTAAGTTTTGAAAGAAAGAAAAGGTTGGCCTAAGGGGACAGAGGCCAGAGACAGTACTGAAATCAATACTACAAAAAGCATTCTTGGAATTGGGTTGGCAGAACAGTGTGTTCTTGATTCCATTTGTTCATTCTAGGTACCAGATAGTCGTTTCAAGTACTTTGAGCTCAAAATTATGTGGTTGCCTTTTCAATACTGAACTTTTAATTTTTTTTTTCGCTCACCGGGACATACAAAGTTTACTAAAAGTCCTTACGCAACAAAAAAGATAAAAGCAGGTGCTTCACTTTTGTGCCTGTGCACAGAAGTGGCTGGCCTATGCTTACTTGAGTCCTTGGGCCTCGAGTGTGAAGTGATGGGTGAAGTCAGGGGAGAAAGAATTGGGCTTAACAACAGTAGTTGAAGAAGAAACCTGAGATTATCCTTAAAACCCAACCAGGATTTGAGTTTGCTAGTAAGAGCTAGTAGGACAAGAGTACTCATGTTTGGGTGTGTGAAAGATTTGGAGGATGGGGGAGCTAGAACTGCTGAGATGGAGTAGACCTTGCTGGGGGAGGTCTGAAGGTGTGCCATTGTGAATAGGACTGATTCTACAGAATATTGCTGAGTACAGAAATTATTGGGGGGAGATGAAAGGAGAAAATATGGGGAAAGACAACTAGCATTGGGGAGCATTTGGGGGATGTGGAAACCTAGTGCAGTGGAAACTCCCTGGAATCTACAGGGGTGACACTAGCTAGGACTCCTAGTTACGGAGATGTGGAGTCTGAACTGGCCGTCTCCTATAACCAGGTAAGACTTCCAGTGAAGGAACACCAACCCAGTCACAAAACCTTCAACCTATAATTTATCTTGCTTGCAAGATGTGCTGAGGTAATGGTGGCACAGAACTTGTGGGACTGGCCAACCAATGACTAGTCTAACTTGAAGTCTGGGCTATGACTGGGAGCCCATGCCCAATACTGCCTAAATGGCCAGAATCAAGAAGCTGGGTGGCTGAGAGAAGTAGGATAGAACCAAACAAGACTGACAAAAAAAAGTCAGTGAAATGATTCCTCATTATACTCTGCTATACTTAGTGCCTAGCCCAA
Source organism: Dicrostonyx torquatus (assembly GCA_028555095.1). Lineage (NCBI taxonomy): Eukaryota > Metazoa > Chordata > Mammalia > Rodentia > Cricetidae > Dicrostonyx > Dicrostonyx torquatus. The sequence continues at coordinate 3,087,474 of JAQHUG010000132.1, forward strand.
TTGTCACCAGAGAGGCTTTATCCAGCAACTGATGAGAACAAATAAAAAGACTCACAACCAAATATTAGGGCGGAGATCAGGGAACAATTAGGAATATGGGAGGAGAAGATTTTAGGAGCCAGAGGTATCTAATATAACAGGAGAACATTGCCCACAGAATCAACTAAGCAGGGATAATAGGGGTTCACAAGAGACTAAACCAAAAATCACAGAGCCTTCATGGGTTTCTGCTAGGTCCTCTGCATATATATTACAGTTATACACATTGGTATTCTTATGGGACTCTTAACAGTGGGAGTGGGGGTGTCTCTGACGCTTTCACCTGCTCTTGGGACCTTTTTCCTCCCAGTGTGTTGTCTCATCCAGCTGTGATATCAGGATTTGTGCCTAGGCTTACCACAACTTGATATTCCTTATTTGGTTGCTATCCCTGGCAGGCTTGCTCTTTTCTGATGGGAAAGGAGGAAGAGTGGATCTGAGAGAGAGGGAAGGTGCGTTGGGAGTAACTGGGAGGAGTTCAGAGAGGGGAAACTGAGGTCAGGATGTATTGTATGAAAGAAGAATAAATTTAAAAAATCAAAAATAAAAAAATGGCTCTGAGAGTACAAAACTCTAGGAAAACTCATCTGATGTCTTAGATTTGACAACTGGAACAAGTGGAGACTATAAGAAGAGGATTCCAGAACACCCAAGATATGAGATAATAACCTGGAATCCCTGTGAAGAGTGGAATAAATCTGTGAAAGATAACAAAGGGATTATAGTGAGAATGATTTCATGAAGGACAGGAAGCGCAGCTTCACGAACTCAAGCTGAGAAGACTAGTGCTGTGTATTTAAAAATGCTCTGGGAGAGCAAAAGACGCCATGAGAGAGAGTACGTGTGGAGTGATTTTTATTAGGGGAAAGTAAAAAGAGGGAAAAAGAGAAGGAGAATGGTCTCTGGGGACAGAAGCAGCAGAAGAGAAGAGAGAGCCAGAGAAAGTGGGAGGAGACAGAGAGAGAAGGGGGGGGCGGCAGGGACCTTTCAAAAGAAAGTAGTCAATGTGCACAGGAGGTGCTCTTAGTGGCTGCAGCTGAGGACATAGCCTGTCAGGACCCCAAAGGCATGCCAGAACACATGCCTGAATACTAACAGCTAACATTAGTGATGAGTCTTATAAACATGGGATTAAAATACAGCAGCTCTTGGTGAAATGTTGACTGTCAAAGATGAGGGCAGAGGAAAGTAACTTGTAGTCACAGACTTCAGACCACCCTCAGTGTATGTGTCGTTATTCCTGGCTGAGCTGGGAATGCGTTCAGAGTGATGATGGTTGTACTTTCATTTGTCTGTTCCTAGAACTTATGCAAATGCCAGGTGCTTAGTCAGACAAGGAGATGAATGTTATTACCATGAAAGTGCAAGGAGAGGTTAGCGGGAAGAAAAGTAAGATTTAGGAATTCTGTGTTTAAAGAAACAGCAGGAATCTCACCTAGAAGTACCTTAATTTTAGTGGAAGGAGTCGATCTTGAATCATGTTAGCCCCAGTGAGGAACAAAGAGGCTGGGTGAAGTCAATGAGAATAGGGAATGAAGAGGGAGGGGTAACTGTCAGCACTCAACAGCATTGTCCTAACTACAAGCAAATGTATGTGTGTGCATGGTTCACTATGGAGTTTAGGAACTTACATTAGCCCAGAAACTTCGAGTGATTTCCTAATTTATGTGACATGTCTTCTTTCTCTTGTCAGAAAACAGCAATAGTATATCCATGAGGCCAAGAGGGGAAAGAAAAAAAAAAAAAAACAAGATGCAGAAATTCCTTGCTGTCCCACAGTAGATACGTTGACCTTGAAGCATTAATTCTCAAAGGAGGATTCTGACTAATGAAAGGCAATAAAATGTAAAACCCAAGAAATCTGGAAAAAGTTACAAAAAACAAAAACAAAGACAAAACCTTAAAAAACCCTCTGAGCTGAAGCAATGTGAATTTCAGTAAGAGACAGAATTTCTATTACTGCTTTTTTTTCTATTAATAATATATGAGAGTAAGGCCAATAGAGAATATAAGAGAGTAGATTATGAGAAAATGTGATTGGAATGTCTGAGAGATCAAATTATCTTTTCATTACTGCATTTTAAAAAGATGGACATTTCAGAGGCTAAAGTATGTTCTATTTTTTCTGGGGACTCATATTGTTAAAAGCCCATTATAGCTGCTTCTTTCATGATATTAATGTACTTGCTAGGACTGGTGAATCATGGCTGAGGACTTTGCAGAACAAATCAGAAAGCATTTAATGAAGATTAGGGCTGAATTGTGCAAGAGTGTAGAAGAGCAATGGCCTTGGGCTGTGACAGCATCTTTCAAAGCCATGAGCACTTGACTGACCTGGAGCCCAGACCCAGGCCCTGTGGCTGCAGGGTGAGTTGGCCATAAGTAAGGGTTACCAGGATGGGAAGAGATGTGGCTGGAACATGCAGCTCTTGTTTGTAAGCCCTATTTCAGAAGTTTAGACTTTCCTAAGGAAATAATGAGAGCCATTCTCTGTTTATCTGGATGTAGGGAGGTGATTGAATTAGCGTAGATGCTGATGGAAAGCAGGCGGGCAATGTAGGGAAGAAAGCCAAGACTTAGGCTTGGAGAGGAAGAAAGCTGCAGATTTGAACTTATGTCGAAAATAAGACTCTGTGTGACTTAGGACAGCCAAGAATCCCTCACAGACTGGGACGTGGTAGCCTATATTTTTAATTCCAGCACTAGGGAAGTGAGAGAAAAGGACTAGGAATTCAAGGTCAACCTTAACTATATAGGTAGTTCCAGGCCAGCTTTAAATCCATGTGTCTATATCTCAAAACCAAACCCAAAAACCCCCGTGGTTTGAACTAGCAGGTGTGTGATGGTGCTGCTCTCTGAGGGAGCACAGCGGAGGAAACACCAGATCGGCATGCTTTAAAACTTCAAAAACCTAAGTTGATGCTAAGCACAAGCATTAAATTTACCATGTTCACCATTCCCATTCATGAGCAGTGTTTAAATCCATTCTTACTGCTGTGCACCCAAATACCAGGAGCTTTTCCTTACAAATCTGAAACTCTCTCAGCTAATTAAGCAGCAAATCTCCACTCTCTCTATCAACCACCATTCTGTTTTCTATGTCTCTAAATGTTTTCAGTACTTCTCATAGGAGGAGTCAAACAATTGATTGGTGTCTATCAATTACCATAGTATCCACAGGATTCATCCCGTAGAGCATGTCAGAACCAAGAATGTCCTTTCTTTCAAAGGCTCAACCGTCTGTGCCTAAGCCACATTTCTTCATACATCAATGGACGGTTGGCTTATTTCACCTTTTGGCTATTATGAATAATAGTGCTATAATCATAGGTCTACAAATACATCTAGCATTTTGCTTTTACTTCTCAGAAGTGGAATTGCTGAATCACATGGCAATTGTACCTGTTGCTCTTAGAGAAATCAGCAGACAGTTTTCTATATGGGCCACATCACCTTATCACCTCCAACAGTGAACAATGGTTTTAATTGTTCACACTTTCATTACAATTACTTGTTATTTTCTGGCTTTCCTTTTCTTTTCCTTTCCTTTAAACAGTAGCTATCCAAAGTGGATGTGAGATGGTATATCTCATTGTAGTTATGAGGTATGTTTTGATGGAGTTTCAGGTATTGGAAATGATACAAGTAAGAATTGAGGAATTTTTTAAAATTTTTAATTAGCATACAAAATATTTGATTTTATTACGGCACCCTTACAAATTATGGACTGGGGAAGATCAATCATTCTTTTTTGAGAATGTGACTACTTGGAGAATTCCCATGTTCCAGTGGGTGGTCCCATAGCCATACATATATTTGAGGTACTATTGGACTTAAAACAGCACAAAACTGTGAGTGATATACGATGGAGGATAAGGAAAAAAATTGGATGAGGAAGATGGGGACAGATATAGCTGCAATTCATTGTATATGTGTATAAAATTCTCCAAAGTAATAAGAAAAACATTAGAAGAATAAATGCAAGTTTCTTTTATTGTATTTATTTATTTAGAAAAAAAGTACTATCACCAAAAGAAACTGAACATCTCTACAAATGAGGGATGAATTACCTATGAAACACAAAATCCAAATGATAAAAAAAAATGAGTAAAGCCATAGAAACCATGCTGCTTAGCAACCTTGCAAGAGAGTGGGTCAGGCAAAGAGACTCCACGGAAACCAGCAAGCTCTGTGCAGGGAAGCTCTGGACTTTTCTGAGAATTCTGGAAGTGGATTTTGCAAGTGCCACTGCTCTGCAGGGAGCCCCAGGAAGTCTGGTAGCCCGTGGGGAGTAGGAATTAACAGCCCAAAGTGCCATTGGCGGTAAAGACCTTCAGTGTGGACCAATTTCTTGGAGTAAAATATAAAACAAATAGGACAGTAATTATAGGAGCTCAGGAAAGAGACAGTCTAGCTGAAAAGGGAGAAATGAGGATTCTAGACCCGAGTGGTGATGGTGCATGCCTTTCATCCCAGCACTGGGGAAGCAGAAACAGGAGGATTTCTAGAGATCAAGGCCAGCCTGGTCTACAGAGGGAGTTCCAGGACAGCCAGGGCTGTTACATAGAGAAAATTTGTCTTGAAAAAATCAAACAGAAGAAAGAAAAAACAAACAAACACAATGACAACAAAAAACTGAAAAGGCATAGAAGCCTGTAGACAGGAGCACAGATGTCACTGTGTTTTGATTGTAGCTCAAGGAGATTCATGTTTAGACTTCTAGACTACAGGACTGTAGCTCATATTTATGTTGCTTTAGGGTACTAACCTTGTGGGTTTACCATGGCAACCATAAATATCAGTGTTAATTTAGATATAATTTTATCTCCACAGGGTTCACATTGGATATTAATGTTCAAAATCTATTCAAAAACCTTCGTATATTGACCCAACATATGTGGTCTACACACTTACTTTGCATAATAAAGGACTTTACTAAAATCATCTTCATTATCTGCACAAAATCTAGTGATACACGGTCCATTTTATTCTGTTGTATTTTATTAAAAATCAGTTGAATTCATGGCCCATTACATAAATTGACTTTATAACCCATAAGTAATTTACTATACGGAATTTGAAAAAATATTTTAATATGTTTCTTGACTGGCAAACTATAGAACAGTGCTCATCTTTTCATTTCACGTACAAAGTACAGATGTGATTAGATCTGGGCAATCAAATGTCCTTGTATTAAAAATCATGTATCACAGCCCCAGAGAGTCTAGATAACAAGGAGGGCCTAAAGAGGGATGCACAGGTTTTCCTGGGAAGGCAAAGTAGAAAAGATCTCCTGAGTAAACTGGGATAACAGTGGGCTGAGGGTTGAAGAATGGAGAGATGAGAGTTAGAGGGAGCAGATTGGAGGCAGAATGGAGGGGGAGAGTAACAAAAGAGACGCCTTGATAAGGGGAATATTTTGTGTTTGGGAGAAACCTGGTGCCCAGAAACCCACAAGGATGACCGCAGCTAAAACTCCTAGTGATGGTGGAGAGGGTGCCTGAACTGGCCATCTACTGTAAGTACATTGGTGCCTTCCCTAATTGCTGTTGGAGATACTCTATCTAGAAACTTGTGAAAGCAGAGGCAGAGATCCACAGACAAGCACTGCACTGAGCTCTGAGAAGAAAGTGAAGTGGGATTGTATCAGCTAGGGGGAAGACCACAGGGTTGTACCATCATGGAGAAACCCTCAGAGAGTTCTCTGGAGCTTATGGATGCTGGACCAACAGTCAGAAGCCTGTATGGGACCGACCTAGGCCCTCTGCATATATATGACAATCATATAGCTTGATCATTTAGTAAGGCTCCTAACAGTGAGAGCAGGAACTCTCCCTGGTTTTTGGTAACCTGTCCCCAATG
>JAQHUG010000132.1:3096611-3141918 GCA_028555095.1 Dicrostonyx torquatus
CTTTTTCTAATGCTGAATCAGGAAGAACTCTCCTAAAGGAGCTGTGGCACCCCTGCTCACCACCAGTAAGCAGAACCCATCTGAAAAAAAAAATGCCAGCTACCAAGAAGCTGTGCTTAACTCTCTTCTTTTTGTGTCTAGAATTCCTTTCCAAGCTTTCTCAGGTTTTACATGGATGTAGTTGATCACATTGGTGCCATTAAAGTTATAGTTTTCCTTAGTTATGATAAAAGATAGATTAGATATAAAACTTTAGACTCACAAAGATAGGATAGATGATAGAGTATTTTCCTTAATGTGTCAAATTTAAATAGGCTAAATATTGCAACTGTAATTCTTGATTGATAAATGTTTCTTTATATGTAATTTTCCTATGTTAAAGTTAAAACCTTTTTTATTTAGACATAAAAGGGAAGGGGATGTGGGATTTCCTCTCTGTATGCTGTGAATACCATTGGTTAATAAATAAATTGCTTTGGGCCTATTGCAGTGCAGAATAGGTCAAATCAGGAATTCCAAGCAGATAGAAGAGGAGAGACTAGGCGGAGTCAAAGAGAAGCCATGTGGTCCCTCAAGGAGACAGATGTGCTAGAACTTGCCAGTAAAGCACAAACCTTGTGGTAAAATATAAAATAATAAAAATGGGTTAATAAGAATCATGAGCTAATAGGCCAAGCAGTTTTGTAATAATACAGTTTCTGTGAGAGTATTTCAGGTCTGGGTGGCCTCCAACAACACATTTGTTATCATCCAATTTGATCATCTCCATTGACTGTATGTTGGCTGAATAACTATTTTCAATCGTGAATAAAATTAAGAGCATTTTTCTGTTTCTCGCGCAGTGTTTTTCCCTTTTCTATTTCTTTTACCAGAGGGCAGAGGAAAAATATAAGTGAGAAACAGTGCCTATGAGTCCAGTCTTTTTATGGTAGGTTGGATTCAGTTCACAGTGACTACTTCAGGAATCATGTAATGGAGTGATAAAATGGGAGTCTTCTTTTCAGCTTTAGTCTCTTTTTTATCTATAAATGATATCTAATAATTTCAAAGGTAACTGCTTCATGTTTTTGTTTGTGGTATGAACCTCTATACAGATTTGTTGGGTGGAGTTGTATTTATCCTTAACATTCTTTGAAATCTTACCTAAGGGGTGGGGTGGGGGAATTCTACCAATAGTTGAATTAGCCTTAGTAACCTCACATTAATTCCTTTAAGTTGATAACTTCAAAGGATATTTGAAGAAATATTATGTTAACAGTGTATAACATTCAGTAAATGAAATAAAAATAATTGCTACTCTACTGTCAGAAGTAGCAGAAATTTTCCCATTCCCCCCCCCATATTTAATAGTCTAATGGTAAAAGAAATGGGAACACCTACAATCCCAGAAAAATCCTCAAATCTATTTATCTATTTTTTCTCTTAAAAGAAATGTCAAGAAAACAGCAAGTTTCATCTGTTAACTGCTAATCTCTCAAGAAGTTAAAATAAGAGAATCTGAAGAGCCTTAGGGTTTAGCCTGAGGCCACAGACTCCTGCCAACTACTTTGGTTAATCCACTTATTTTCCTTCAGGCCAAATTATCAGTCTTGAAGCTACTAGAAAACCATAGCAACTGAAATGGAGAAACCAATATTTAAGAGTTCCTCTATAATAGAATACTACATGGTAAATTCTGACAAGTAATTCCCTGACATTCCCTGAGAACATCTGAGTGAAATGACTTCCACTAACCTTTTCTACCTCGCCCAGAACAATTGTAACAGAATAACAGAAGTCAATCTTTATCTTGTGTTGGAGACTATGCTGAGTGCCTTAAATATGGTGTATTGTGAAAATTGTACAGCTGCCTTATGAGATAGGTATAGTCTTTATAGTTGGTGAAATCTAGCAACTGACTAGGAGTCTCAAATATGCATAGTGGATTTGAATTGAGGCTACCTGGTTCCAGAGTCCCTAGTAATTTCAATATGTCCTGTTTATGTCTGTGCTGCCCAACACACATAAATCATGTGACCTTCCACTTTGGCATCTTGGCTGACTAAATGATCCAAGAATAGATAATGTGTAAAAATTACTTATTGGGTCAGGTGGTGGTGGCACACGTCCAATACCAGCACTTGGAAGGCAGAAGCAGATGGATCTCTATGAATTCAAGGCCAGTCTGGTCTGCAAAGCAAGTTCCAGAACAGCCTGAGCTGTTACCAGAGAAACTTTGTCTTGAAAAACCAAACCAAAACAAAACAACCTCCCCCAAAACATTACTTACTGTAGTTGTAATTGGTAGATGGTAGACTAAAACAAGAAGTTCAAGTGTATAGATGAATTGTGAAAAATGGTAAGCACATTTAGACTCTCCTGATGTCCTTGAAGACAAGTTTTATGTATTATGTTGGTTATCATGTTTTAAGATTAATCTTTGATATAATAAAATAATAGGTAATGTAACTTTTCCTAATGTTTTAGTAGAAAATAGAAGTGATAGAATAATAATTATTTGGAAAGGAGGTTTTACAACTTCTTTTACAACTCATATATTAAAATTAACCTAAGGACAACTTTTAAGGTGGATAATAAAATCAGGTCTACTTGGGCTGCATAGCGAGACTAAGTTCTCCCTTCCTCCAAAAATGTCTATGGCTACATGAAAACTGAGGAAACAAAAGTATACAGACTTGACAAGAGTAAGTACATGAGGCTTTGTTGTAAGATGTTAAAGAATTGTTCTAAAATATAATCTTGTATGTATAAAAGTCTAACAAGAGCTAATAAGTAAGTTTAGAAAGTTGCAGGATAGAAGATCAACACACAGCATCCATTTTAGACAAATAAATATGAAAATAATACCAGAAAAACAGTTTCATTCAAAAAAGGCAAACACGAAGGGTTCGAGGCACAAATGTCATACCTTGGAAAGTATACATCTTTGCTGGAAGAAGCTAGATTTAATCAGGAATATTCACTCTTCCTGTGTTAGGAGGCATATTTGTTATAATTTAAATACTTTCCACATTGATCTATGTATTCACTATGGTTCTCACTAAACAACCAGAAGTCTTTTTGAAAAATAATAACCTGTGTTTTTTTAATATTATGAAATGCAGAGGACTTAGAATAACTGGAGTGCCTCCATAAAGGAAGAACCAAGTTGGAGGTTTTACCTAATGCAGTAATGGAACCTACACCTATCAAGACCATTTTACATTGTTATAAAGACAGAGATATATATCAATGAAACAAAATTATTGCAAGTCTGTAAGTAAACATTAATAGTTCATTGATTTTTTTTAAAATTTTAATAATGGAGAAAGAATAATCTTGCAACAGTTGGTCCCAGATCAAATACACATGAAAGTTAGAAATCCAGAACTCAGTCAGAATCCATCCTTATGGCATACAACAGTCAAGAAAGAGTCCCAGGTTACATGGCAGCACACAACTTGGAGATAGAACCATGTGTGAGCTATACAGTGCCAACCCAATGAAAATGGTTCTTCTGGGATTCCTACTTGTAATCACGGATGAGATGTACTTTTTAATATTCTGGCCAAATCTGTGTCCAGTTTACCTCTGAAAATTAAGATAAGTAATATTTGACATTTATTAATGTGATGCCTTCCTCAGTAGAATATCCTGTACACAAGGACAAGAAGTTCGGGCCTTCTCTTTTTCCATAGTATGAAATAGAGGCACTGTGTGTTGTTGGTGTAATAATGAATCATTATACTTCTGTATTTTCATCTTTACTAGTTACTTAAGGTTAAAAAAATAAGATACCATAAGCAGTATGACTTATATGACAGGAATTTATTGCCTTGCTGTTCTTGAGGCCACACCAATATAATGTTATCTTAGCTAATTAGAGGTCTGTAATGGCCTTCTTTTAAAGCCACATCACATTCTGATGTATTGGGGGTGAGCATTCCAATACATTATTTTTTGAGGCCACTATTCAGTCCCTAGCATTGCACATTATATAAAATATAGACATTACCATTGAAAGGATCACTAAGTCCTAAAACATAATCCCTAAAGTAGTTCATAAATTTTATGTGACATAGATTTTGTGCAATTAAAAAATTTATTTTTAATTTCCATTAATCATTTAATCAGAATTTCCATTTTTAAGATTATAATTTAATAATTTTCCCCCTTTCTTCCTTCCCTGCACATGCTTCCATTTATCTCCACCTTTCTATCTTTCAAGATCATGGCTTCTTTCTCCTTTAATTGCTATTAAGGGAAAGCTCAGAGATGGCAACCCTAGACAAAGAACTGCAGGCAACCAAGGAATGCTGGCAGCTGGAGGAGTGGAAGAACATACCAATTTGTTATCCAGTGATCAGCCCTGAAAACACAGACAAGTAACTTAATACAGACTGGGCAGGTTTTATTTATTTAGTAATATATATGCAAATACAATTCATATATGCGTGTAATAACAATTAAAGAAGAACAAAAGAATAAAAGAAGGCCATGGATTTGAAAGAAAACAAGGTCTATGGGAGAATTTGGAGGGAGGGAGGAAAAGGGAGAAATGATGTAATCATAATAAAATAGAATAATTTTTTTGAATGAGTGGTTTTAGACTCACACTAACCCTGAGAGGGAAGCGTCTCTTTGCTCACTGTTCCCTGTAAACAAGAGATGCTCCCATGATCTATATCCCCCATCAGCTTAGTGCATTTGCCACGAAGAGGAGCCAGCAAAGGCACACGGTGCTCACAGAACACTGTCTAGGCTTTACTGTTAGTGTTTTGTATTTCATGGGGTTCGGCAATTGCATGAGGTCATATAACCAACATTATAGACCACAGAGTACCTTAATTGTCCCCAGTTTCAACTGCTCCGCATTTGTCCTCTTGTCTTCTCTAACTCCACTAAACCTCTGCTCTTTTGATTTTCTTCTGTGTCCTAAATTTTCCAAAGTACCCAATAGTTAGAGATTTCCTATGCAGTCTTTGTAGGTTAGCTTCTTTCACTTAGAAAAGTGCATTTCTATCTTCTTCATGGTTTTCATCATTTGATAACTCATTTCTTTTTAATACTGACTAATGTTCCACTGTCGGGATATACCACAGTTAATTATTCACGTACTTATTGAAGGATGTTTAAGTGTTTCCAGGACTTGGAAAATTTGAATAAAGGTGCAATAAACATCCATGTGCAGGTTTTGGGTCGATACAGTTTTAAGCTTCTTTGGGTACATATCAAGGAACTGGATTGCTGGTGTTATGATTTTTATGCTTGCCTACCCTGTCACTTGGGTACCCTGTTCCTTTAAGAGACAAACTCCGCCCACTTCCAGCCCCCCTCTGCCTGGAGGGGCGACACCCTCTCTCTGCTGCAGTCCTTCTGAAGAGAAAACTTTTTGTCTCCCCCTTTCCTTCTTCTTCTTCCTCTTCCCTCTCTCTTTGTCTTTCTATTTCTCTTTCTCTTTCCTCCAAACCTCCTACCCTCCCAACACCCACTAAGTAAACTCTCCATACCCAAACTCTCTATGCATGACTTATCTGTCTGGTCCTTACCCATCAAAGTCTCACACCACACAGTGGGACCTACCAGGGTCACTCCAGCTGTAAATTGTAACAGCTGCGTCGCATGATAGCTACATGTTTATCTTCGCAGTAAAACACCAACTTTCTTCCAAAGTATATGCATCATCTTGCTTTCCTACCAGTGATGAAGGAAAGTTACTGTTACTCCTATCATTGCCAGAGTGTGATGTTACCTTTGTTATGGAATTTGGCTGTTCTAATAGATGTGCAGAGGTATTTTTATTGCCTTTTCACTTATGTGATGATATATGATTTATCACACCCTTTCTTATACTTAGTTACTATCCACCTATTCTTTGTCTATCCAAAATACTACAACAAAATACCATATGCAGAATAACTTATGAACACACATTTATTGCTCATGGTTCTGGAGATGTAAACCCAAGTTCAAGATACCAGCAAAGGGCTGTTCTCTACTTCCAGGATAGACGCTTCTTCCTATGTATTCAAATGACAGAAAACCCAACGCAGCTCCCTAGACCTCTTTCATGATGTCATGAATCCCTTTTATGAGGAAGGAGACTTGAAACTTCGTAACTTAATTACTAACCGAAAAGACTAATGTAAATACTATTGATAACATCTATGAATCCTGATCAGGCTTGTTTTCTCTGCCAGTTAAAGAATTAAAAGGCAGGAAAAATATCAAGCTTGATAGACAGCAGTGGAGAAACTGGAACACAGTGGACTGAAGCAGACAGAATCAGCAGCTGAAGAAAGACTTTTATTGGGAGTGAGGAAATGCACACAGGCAGCAGTGACAGAGAGAAAGACCCTTCACGAAGCAGAACAGGGGGCTTGAAAAGACAAAATCCAGTCTCTTCTCTGGGGCTAGAGTTTTCTAAGTCTCTGATGGCCCTTCCTCCCTAATTTGGTGTCGGTCAGTTTGAAGAAAGACAGGATGGCTGACTAACCCACAGCTGTAGTGCAAATACATCCTGATTTGGCCTTGAATTTGTTGACCCATCTAGCAGCAGTAGGCCCTACTGGCCGGAGAAAAAGTCAACAAGGTCTTTTATTTTTAGATGCCAGGTTTTTGTTTCAGTTCAGGAGGGTGAGGAAGAAGCTAGCCATCTTGGAAGGTGACCATCTTTATTACCTAGTCATGGCCCTTCTCCTTAACTGTCATGTCAGAGTCTGTATAACTCCTGGTCCCTCATAATCACATTGAATAAATGGTCCCAACATACTGATTTCTAAAGGACACTATCATTAAGACCAAAGCAATAGTTTTCAGATCACGTGTTTGTTTTCTATAAATCCACTTGGGAAATGCTGACACACTAAAACATACTGGCAAAGAATTAGGAAGCTCATTTTAGAGGAATATTTGACAGCAGACCTTCATTTTCTGTATTTGTAGTATACACTAGCAGCCCACATAAACTTCTCTTGAATGCTATTAAGAAGACCAAACAAATGATATCAAGCTTGTTAAAGTGTTAAAAACGGTAAAAGATTCTAATTGTTGCATTTTAAATAAGCAATGCACCACTTCAATCAGGTAGCTAAACATACCACCATGTATAGGTTTAGTGTAAGCCAGTACTTGAGGTGTAAATGGTCGTTTCCAGTTCCTCAAGGTGGGAGAGTGGCCTGGTTCAGTCCTACAGAAAAAATAAGAAAGGTTCAAGATGAGGCCTCATAAAACCTCCAATCATAGGCCATCTGGAAAGCTCTCCACCCAAGAAACCCTATATAAAGCCTGCCTCCTGCTCAGTGCTTTGCTGCTTCTTGGCCAACCAGTCAATCACTCTCCTGTTTCTCCCAATAAATCTCTCGTGTGAGGTTTGTTGTGCGGTTTGAGTTGGTGATGTTCCTTGACTCCCAACTGCCAGGATCCCCTTCCCCTCAGAGCTGAAACACTTATATTTAGAAATTGGCCTATCAAGTAATTTTTTTCAGAAGGCCTTTACTAGCTAAATTGGAGCAAAAATACAATTCTTAAGCTCTTATGTATCTATTGTTGTGTGGCTAAATTTTTCCTAGGGAGACTCAACACATATAGTCTACTCATTCAAAATAGGGAGCACATGACTGACCAATGTACAAATACCATCAAAGTCCAATTATTGAGGTTGCTTATAGAAATATGGGTGAGAGTTACTTACAGGGGCAGAAAATACTCAAAGGCAGCCTTATCATCAAAGCTCACCCTAGCATGGGTGACAACTCACAAAAGTTGGTGTTAGGGTCTGAGAGTTGACCTCAAGAAAAGACCAACAGTCATGTATGCAATAAACCGGAGTGCTTTATTAAGTCCAACATATTGTGGTGGTACATGGCAATCCTAAGAGAAGCCCACAGGCTCCTTTTATACCAGATTAAGGAAATTTCAGGGAGGAAAGATTAGGCTGGGGACTGATTGGTGGCTTTAAACAAACAGTTTACAGGTTCCTATAGGATTGGTTGGCCGCTCAGTGGTTAGGGGCATTTCAGCTGTAGGGCAGGAGAAGCCAACTTTAGTTCTCTTAAGCTTGCCCAAGGTTGTAAGGTGCCCTGTGATAGGTTGCTCCTGGATTGCAGCTTTCCCAAGAACTGCATGCTCAGCTCCAGCTGGTTCCAGTAAACTGAAACTAAGGCTTGATCCCTGGCAGGGGCCTTTAGAGACTTGTCCTGGCTCTGGTCTAGCTCCCTAATCCTCTCAGCTGGGAACCTAGATTACTCTATAGACAGCTCAACAGGTTGGAAAATGTCCTTGCCAAGTGACTGTTGGTCGAACCCTCCTCCAGGCAACTCAGCTGGTTTCTTCTGATCTCAGTGCCTTTTTGGCATCTTGTCTTGTCTGAGAGTCTTCTTTATGCCTCAGCTCCCCTCATCTGAGAGAGACTCTCAGTCTTTATTGCTTACTCTGGCAGGGAGGGACCTACTGAATCTTGTCAGTTTCAGGGACTTCCTGAAGTTGTTCTGAGTTGTGTACTTTCCTTAAAGAGCTGTCTTTAGGATGAAATGTTTCAATCTCATTGGAAACTGTTACCCAGCAGCTATCTTTTGCTCGCTCATGTTGTTGCAGCACATACTGATGGTTGCATTGGTTTTATAGCTGTGTGGTAGCTCTGGAGCTACTCTAGCCTCCAGGCTGTAAGGCTCCTGGCTTTAGCAGTGAGGGTGGCAGAAAGGTAAAAAAGATTAGCTGCCTTCCTTTGGGATGGAAATCTATCTAACTCAACACAGAATTCTAATCTGCCACCATTCCTGCTTATTACACTGGAAACAGTGGTGCACTGATGAAGATTCCCCAGATGCTTAGACACCAGGAGAAAGCTGTACCAAGTTTCCTTGACCATGAGCGCTATGAACATACATGAGCGACCATGTTGTTCATTCTTTCTCAGTACAAGAGATAAATTTGTTTTGGCTAAAAGGGAAACATGCAAGTGGAAGGCTGCAAGATGGAAAGCATTTACAAGCTATTTGAGAACAGGCTTTATCAGGTTAAAAATGAAATGTGCTCATGGAATGAATGCTTTTCCAGCCTCTTTCTTTAACAAAGGAGAAATGTCAGCTAATTTGAATTGATGTAATTTTAAAAATAACCCTGGCTACTAAAATGGATGTACTTTGTGCTCATCAAGAGAGAGCTTAATGACAACACTTGCTCTTTTCTCAACAGTTGATCTTTTGTGGCCACTTAAAAGGGGGAGAGTCAGATTGTGTTTGTGAGCAAGAAATTTCAGCCTGGGACTATCTGTTTTAGTGATGCTCCATGAGGATACCGAGGTCGGGTAAATGTACAAACATGCACTTTGATGAGAAAGCATGAGGAATGCCTGGAACAAGTGGTCTAGAGAAGGGAACAGATTTCATGTGAGTTCATATTCCTAAGCTATAGATTGGATCTAAATAATAAAGCAGAAACACAAATTCCAGTTGAAAAGACAGAGAAAGAAATCCAAGATTTTATTCACTAAGGCTCAGTCTATAATTACCATGCTTTAACTCTGGGAATATTCACAATACATAAATATGTTTGATAAGAGCGGAGTGATGTTTAGACTCATTACACATTTGGGAAATGTAGAAGACAGGGCATATTACTGCTCTGCCTTGAGAAGAAGAGGAAGCATTTTCTTCTAAATATCCATCATAATATAAACTACTTGGGTTTGAGAACTCCAAGTGGCATGTCTAGTTACTAGAAATAGAACCCCTAGGTTTTAGGTGGGGAACATATCTTATTTAAAAATCCATAAAATAGATGCCTATTTCCCAATAGACATAGGAGTTTGCTTACAGAATCAGAATAGTAGGAAATAATGAATAATATTAATTGTAACTAAAATGCAAGCAATTTATGTATGGATCATAGTTCTCTTCAGTGAGATGAAGATACAAAATACTGCTTATTTTTGTTTTGATCAATATCTTTTAAGCAG
The DNA here is from genome assembly GCA_028555095.1 of Dicrostonyx torquatus. Taxonomy (NCBI): domain Eukaryota; kingdom Metazoa; phylum Chordata; class Mammalia; order Rodentia; family Cricetidae; genus Dicrostonyx; species Dicrostonyx torquatus. The sequence continues at coordinate 3,106,549 of JAQHUG010000132.1, forward strand.
TATTTATTGATTGCTCTTATTGACCTGGCACTTTAGGAATCATTTACTTACTTTATTTTAGGCAATCACAATGCACATATCAAAGATTAAGTATATTTTGTTACTTTGTACTACTGAAGATAAACTTACACAAGTTTTGACATGTAAATTACCTACACAGCTAAAGCTGGATGAGATTTTTGCATTGTTGGCCATGGCTTTAGTCTATATCACTGGCATTGCTCAAATCTATGATTACACAGGATATGGCTGAGTTAGTACAAGAGAATGTGCGAGAGAATCTCTGTGGACTGTTACAGTAGCCACATGTGTATCCTCTTGGTTTATCTGTCTGCTTCATGTATCTTCTCATCTCCTTGGATCCAAAGCTTTCCTAAGGCTTGTTCTTACACTGTTAGAGAAATAAAAGGGCCTAGGGCTGGCACTGACAGTGTTTCCCCTGATACTCTCTTCCATTGGCAGAAACAATCAGACGCGGACACAAGGTGGGCTCAAGATACTATCTACACAATGTCTTTATACATTTTTTAAAAGTTTGGTTTGTATGTCACTGTGGGCTTCAGGGAAAGCACATTCTTAAGAGCAAAAGAAATCACTCTGCTGCCCATTACCCCAATAATAAACACACACCACTCCTTTTACATTCCTCACACATTTCTGCAAGGTTTGTGTTTGACTTTTGCAGTAATCCTATGAGCAGCTACACACATTTACTGCCAAAGAAACAGAAACACAGATACTGGTAGAAAGGCTAAGTGTCTTCCAGGAACCAAGACTCTGGATGAGTGTCAAGCTGAACACTGTAGCCAAGTTTCATGTGTTGGGACATGTGGCCACATCAGGCTTCCTGGCTGTGTACTGGAATACCACTTAAGGCAGAAGAGAGAGACCTGTAAGTGTATGGCTACAATAGGAGGCTCTGCTAGATACTCCTCAACTCAGTGGCTTGATCTGTTAAGCATTGTTCCTCATTGTGCATCTTCCTCAAATTGGAATGAGAATTGTCATTCTTCCTTTTTTCTTTCCCTTCATGTGCTTAGAGTATTTATCTGGCATACTTTTTCTTTTAGCACACTGGTGGAATTTGACATAAGCATCTTGGCAAAAGAATGTATGTGTTCTTTACATCTATTAAGTCAATAAGCTAACTAGTCTTAACTACAGCACTCTACAGTTTGGTTTCTGGAACATACTGAATTTCCATTATTGATATAGAAGTGACTTGGCCCAAAAGAGCAGGAACCTGAGCCAGGAAAGAAAAAAAAAATAAAGGTAAATTCCTGAACTTTTTTTTTTTTTTTTGGTTTTTTGAGACAGGGTTTCTCTGTAGCTTTGGAGCCTCTGTCCTGGAACTAGCTCTTGTAGACCAGGCTGGTCTCGAACTCACAAAGATCCACCGCCTCTGCCTCCCGAGTGCTGGGATTAAAGGCGTGCGCCACCACCACCTGGCCTTTTTTTTTTTTTTTTTTTGGATTAACCATTTGTTTTTAACTTAGAAACTAGGAAAGAAAACAAAAGTGAATCTTGTCCAATATGGGAAATTATTCTGTCTATTAAGTAAAAATGCAAGGTTTCAAAGGAATATGTTGTAGCGCATTCATTTGCATAGTTTTGATGACACCGCAGTTTCAGTGCTTCCAGAAGCCAAACAGTTCTTAATTTTAAGTTTTAGAGATGCTACCTCAACTATTTTACTAAATTACTTTCCTGCTACTGTTCCCATAAAAGCACCTTTGTATATTTTAAATGCAGCGTTCTACCATATTATTTTTATTTTTAGGCATTTAAGGATTAGTTATATGTTCAGGAGTTAGAAAAACACGCTCTAATTTGTTCATTAGTAGGCAAGCTGCCCAGCATGCCCAGCTCTTGCCAGGTGCTGAGCTGACTGCTGGAACTACCGAGTAAACAATGCTCAGAGATCTTTGTTTCCTGACAGTGCTTTTTGGCTTCCGTTGGAGATCTGACCTTGACATTCCAGAGTGTGTAGGACACAGGCTGTGCCAAAAAACGAATGCTATGAGGTTGTAGACCAGGGTCCAAGAGCTGTTCTTTCCACGCTTACTCCAAACAATGTAGCCATGTTGTTCACAAGAAATATTTAGGAAATTCATATTCTTGTGTTATCCTTTGAGGGAATACATCCTGCCTGATATTGTTCCTATCTCAGCTTTAAATGCAATCACATTAATTGAATTACATTCTAGTGCTATGCTAGAGAGTGGAGACGGTGTCCACTCGTTTGTCTATAACCTCCAGACTAAGCTGAGGGTGTGGAAGGTACAAGGAGCAGAACAGAAGTTGAAAGGCTGGGTACAGCCTTGCTTTCCCCTTCCCTTCTGATTTGCTTTGGAAGAACATTCATTAATTTTAATTAAAACTCTCTATTGACCTGCTGCTGTAAGCTGTGTACCGTGCTGGGTATTTGAATTAAAATGGAACAAACTTCGATTTTTGACTGCCCTGTGCTTTTGCAGGGGAGTCAGGAGGAAGTGGGAGATAGTACACGATGAACAAATGGACAAGCAAATAAAATGACTTCAAACTGTGCTCTGGATTAAAGACAAAGTGAGGAGCAAAACCAGCCACCAACAAGAGAGAATTAGGGGCATTTCTGCTCCCAGTGTTTCCTTGTCAGGATGAGACCACCTCCTCATGCCTAGGAAGCAACCTGAAAGGGTTGCTTTAAAAACTGGTGGATGAAGCTATGATGCACCCCTGGGACCTCAACGTTCTGCTCTCTAGCTCTCAGACAGAACCTTGGCTTTCCTGCAAGGGTGTAATGCATTCTGAGTCACTGTGGAGCTGACAAAAAGCTTTTCTTTAATTTCAATGACTTATGATGCAGTGACAATGCCTGCTGTGGATATTTTCCTGAAGGTTCAATTATTAAATGAAAAATTACTCTCTGAACATGTTCTGGTTGTAGTTTTGAATACTGTGTGCACATGTTCCATCATGGATGAGCATTGCAGATACTCCTGTGCTGATTGCATCAAGACAGGATTAACAAGGCTAATTGATTTTTCTCTCTAGGACTTTTAGTATGTCAGGTTTAGGTTAATTGGCATGGTGCTGGGCATAGGGAAATATCTATATTTGAATGTCTTATGCTAGGACGTCTGAAGACCTTGAAGAATGACACCACTGGGCTGCTCTAAGTCATGATGCTGCATTTCAAATAAACAGTAATTCTTTCTCTTCTCCTTCATTCTTCTCCTTCTTGAGATAGGGTCTTATGACATAGCCTTGGCAGGCTTGTAACTAGCTCTGTAAACCTGGCTGGACTAAATGTCAAGGAGACCCTTTCTGCCTTCTGAATGCTGGAGATTAAAGGTGTGAGCCACTATGCCTGGTCAAGTAATTACTTAAGAGATTCCTTCAAACAAGCAGTGTGTGTGTGTGTGTGTGTGTGTGTGTGTGTGTGTGTGTGTGTGTTACATATGTACTATTTTCAGAAATATATTACTTGGTAAAGAGAAAATCTAGAGTCAAATTTGTCTTTTTGAGGAAATATGTACACTAATTTTGTAAACTTATCTCTTCCAGGTTTTCGTTGTCTGGGGGACTAGCCTCCAGCAGGGCTCAAAGGGAAATTCTCTGGTCAGTGTACTGGGACTGTTTATCTGAGGGGGTGAGGGGAAAGACACTCACACACTCTCTTGATGGCTTCCTCAGACCTCTTCTCTGCTCTTCTTTCATATCTTCTCTACTCTTTATTTTCCTAGTGATTTTCTTTTTCTCATTCTTAATGTTTTTTTTTCCAACTCATTTTAACTCTTGATGCTTTCCTTCTAACTATTCTTTCTTATTTTCCTTCTTGATATTAGCCTTCTCTTTCTATTTATTTCCTTACTGTTTATACACCTCAGCAAAATCTTTCATGGAATATAAAAACTACAATATAGTTACATTCTGTTTTTCATGTGAATGATTATAATGAATACAAATAAAAAAAGCATCTTTTACATACGCTGTAACAGCATATGCTGTTTTACGTATTACAGGTGAAAAATAAAATATCCCAAGAACCTATAGAATTCATAACCAAGCAACTTGTTATAGATTGACAGTGTAGGTTAGTAAGGTGTTCTTTTACTGGCAGGCTGCATTTTGCAGTAACAAAGAAAGGACCAGTCACTTCATTACTTATCTTGAAAGATAATCTTATAAAGAATCTTAAAGGAATTGCAAACCTAAACTTTTAAACCTGAAAAACCATCAGTGAGCTCTACTTTAAATCTTTACAGTGTATACCCACTCCTTAATAGTTTTGATATATCAGGAGATTGAGGGCAAAAATGGGTGTAAGAAATTAACCATCACCTTTGGTAATCAACCCATCCTAGCAAGAAAGGCATGTCAGTTAGTGGTAATTGGGCTGATTCCTTGACCTTAAAAAGTTCCTCACCCAACTATGTGCCTATCTAAAACCTTAGATTGTCTTCTTGATTTTTTGTTTTGCCTTAAAGCAATTTGACAAAAACATCTTAGTTTAACTTTAAGCGAGTTTCAAAGCTTTGTTTCAGCTGTGATGCACTCTGAAACCTGTGGACACATCTCCCAACATTAAGGTTAAAAGAATTTAAGATAGCTGGGCTACTGGGACTCAGTTGTTTTTCTTAATCATTAAACTAAGCCACAGTCTATATGATTCCTCAATATAAACTCATGTGTAAATTGTCTTCATAATAATCCACAGATGAAAGTGCCCAGTAGAATGGGATGTTTCCTTGAGAAACTACATTACAGGTAGTAGGGATTTCCCCATACACATTTACGCCATTTCAGGTACCAGAGAAAGATGACAGCAGCAAACATGTGAAGGCGCAGCAGAAGCAAAAGCCATTCTGGAGTCTGTGGTCTCGGGGCCTTGCCTATCCAAGATTCACCCATCAGGGATTCTCCTCTTGGTGGGCTGACACCCTGAAGTCGACTGCCTTCTGCTGCTCCCCGGACTTGGCCACTGGCACTAGGTTGACTTCAATAAACTCCTAATAGCAAGAGTCCTCTGCTGTCCTACTTGTTGGATGTGGCTGCAAGTGTGTGACTGTGCCTGCAGGACAGAGGAGGCTGGGCCAGGGAAGTGGGAGCCATACAATAGACCATCTTCAACTTCTTGGCTGACTACAGACCCAAAGAGGATGCTCTTGGCAAATGTATAAAATTTGCCTATGTGGGCTCAAAAGAAGCTAGATGAGTAACTGCAGCAGAATTTACACTTGGGCATGGACTCCCATTTGTCAATCACCATGCCTCTTCTTACATCCCTCCAGGAGGCTCATTGACAGGTCACCTCTCTCCTGTTTTGTATCATAAGTCCAGGTTCAGCACTGAGAATCTTATCAATAACTAGGGGAAAAATTGAAATGGGAGAAACAGGAAAGCATCCTGATCATGATTTCCTTCCATCCTTTCCCCTCCCCCCCTCCTCCCTCCTTCTGTCCTTCACTTTTTGTCTTCTATCTTCTTGCCCTTTGTTATTATTTTCTCTCATTTGATTTTTTTTTCAAAAGTATGGCTTGCCTGTCTGCTTCTGCTGTCCTTGGAAAGAGCAAGGCTATGGGTGAGAAGATATTTTCTGGCCAATTGGACTTAACAATTCGCTCAGACTTTGTTGCTATACCAACACAGTGATGTTCTCACCGGCTTTTCATGGAGGAGTCTGCAGTGAGTCCCAGGAGCTGAACTGTGTGACATCAATGCAGCATCCAGAAGCCAGAGTCTCAGCTTAAAGCAGCTCCCAACAAGCTGGGTCTGGATTCCAGAAAACTTTAATTTTTCTTTGACATTTTTGGAATCTTTAAGCTTGCTTGAGCCTGGCTTCTGACATTTTGAAAATCCTCTTTATTTTTAGTCCTTGAATGAGTTATCAAATGGTAAAAGCCTTTTCTATGATATCTCTAGTGAAGTCTTTTCAGTCCTTTTCTGACCACACACGCAGTCCAGGGAATTTCAAGGATACGCTTGTTGATTGTGAATAGATTCTCAAACACATAGCCTGGTGACAACAATTCCAAATCAGTGCGTGGGGGTGAGGTCCAAGGCTCTGCCTTTCTGACAAGCTAATGACAATGCTAACATTCTGAGGGAACACACTGACAAACAAGGAGCTGTTACATTTGCATACCACTCTTCAGAAGGACTCTGGGGTGTAGACTCCTATTTTTCCATGATGTTTGCTTTGCCAGATCCAATCTGAAAATGTGTCCTTAAAAGATGCTTTGTAGATTGCCCAGCGAAGCTCTGTGAATTAGCTTCAAAGATACACACTGAATACAAATGGACAGTATGACAGTTTGTCTACAACTAAAATCTTCCAAGCTGAAGTCGGTCTCCTCGTTTGTCGGATACAGAGAAAGCATGGAGAACCTTGAACCAGAACACAGTGAGGTAGTGGCAGAGGCCGTTCTAATTAATGAGCTCCCTGGAGCTAAGCAAGGAGAAACTTCCCGCTCCTGTTAGTGGCACTGTGCAGACCCCAACAGCCCACCGACTTCCTTTATCCTCACTTTTTACCACCATGAATTGCAATAGGGCAACGATGGCTCCTTTCAAGATTTTTAATTGAAATTGGATGGTACCAAACATGGAAAGGCTTACGTACGGGATATTTCATTAGAATCATTTTGCATTCAGATGAATTTGCACAATTGTGTAAAAACACTGCTTTTAATGGCAGTACTTACTACATGACAAATATTTCAATTTCCTGTCATGTAGCGATACAAATTCTCTCTTAAACTGTCTTGAGAATACTGTATCACGATTACCTATATTTTATGGATAGAAAAACAGAGATGATAGGCAATGCCTTTTTACTTCTAACCAAGTTCTTGGACCTTGGATGGTCAGATCATGTTTGTAGAGATGTTTTGTCATAAAGCCTTGTGATTTTTTTCAAAAGTTACTTGTTTACAGATATATTCTTGCTTCACTTCTTTTGAAAGAGAAAGAAAAAAGGGACAGCCTAGTTATTTAGCCTTGTGTTTCTGAACACTGAGCACCAGCCTTCACTGATGAACATTTGTCCTTGAAAAGACTTTAAGCACTCAGTGTTTCGCAGTTCTGATCCCTTTAATTTGTATTTATTACTTTCTGGCTCTAGCAACATTTGAGTTTGAACCCCCTATGTACACTGTCATCAAGAGTCTTTATGTCACCAGAGGTCATCACCTTTTGCTGGGACTTTATTGAGCTTTCACAAGATTAGAAGTTGATGAGCTGGGTACCACAGGGCCTGGGTACTAAAGACAAATAGCCCAGCACTCAAGATTTATTTATACAGTCATTCCAAACAGAACTATTTCTGGAGTTTTTGAAGTAAGGTATTTACTATGCATGCCATGAAGGAGCATGGGTGAATGCTTCATGGTCAATTTTTCAGACTCCCACATTGCTGGACTCAGTCAGCTGCACCCTAACAAAATTGCCATTCTGAATGCAACTTGGTTTTCGTAAAAATTCATGTAATATAATGTTGGATTAATTTTGAGGATTTATACTTTAGAATCTTCTGTGATACACACACACACACACACATACACGGAGAGAGAGATACATAGAGTTTCACTGCTTTTCAGATGTTTTAGCTTTAAAATAAATCATTTTCTTAAGGAGATATTTTGAATGATTATTTTTAATGATCTGTGCCACCAAGGACATGGGAATTTTAGAAACAAATGTCAGGATTTTTTGTGTAAGTGTGGGTGTGGGTGTGTGTGTGCATGTGTGTGAGATTCATTCTGAGGAGACAGGATTTATCTGGTCTGGGTAAATAGGAAGGGATGAAAGTGTAGATAAGGTAGGTGGACATGGTTTTAATTAGCCTGAAACCCTAGTTGGCATAGATGTTGTCAGCATCTGTGCAATCATGTGTGGATGGGAGCTCAGGAGAGAGCTCATCACTATTCCAGAAGCATTCCAGGGTCCTTGGCCACTAAGGAAGTAGCATCTGCTATAAATCTCCATGTCCTCTCACTTCTGCACTCCCTCTGCCAAGCGTGCCCTGCTCTCCACTCAAAAACAGTTTAAGAGAGTGATTTTTTTGACCTATCTATTCCCAAGAAGTGTCAGGACTCTGAACTGCTCACCAACTACAGAGCAGTAGGACAGAAAGGAGTATTTGGATGCTAGCAACTAAGGCATTGAGAGCAACACCAATTGGCAGACAGCGTGGAAGAAACTGGAAATGAGAACTAAAAGAATCGACTGACTTGGAGGGCAAGGTGGATAGGGAGATGGGGCAAAGTGGTTAAAGAAGAACAAACAAGCATGAAAGGAGGACTAGACAAAGTGGGGGAGCCAGTCAATAAGGACTGTGAATGGACAGAATCAAAATAGCAGATTTCCACTGTGTTTTTTTATGGGACAGGTGCTGTGATAAGCACCATAATACTTTATTCTTATTCTCTCATTTTTCTAGAGAAAAAGGAGAAGCCCATGAAGATTAAGTATAGAGTCAGGATTAAGCATAAACAGACTGATTCTACTGCCCACACTCAAAACACCCAGAGATACTTTAACTGATGTTTTTGATGCAGGGGACACTAGATGGTGAGGTTTGGTTTCTGCTTATAGATCAAGTAGGAGTCTGAATTGTACCATTGCCCACACATGTACAATGAGCTACTTTCCTTCTGTGATATATTTTTCTCCACATCCTTATGTCCTCACTACTGGGCAGAGCTGTCATATATATCTGGCCCTTGCTGCTCTGTTGATTTTTCCAAACATTTAGAAGATCAATACATTTTTCTCTCTGTCACAGAAACAGTGATCTCGGCCTCCTGAGCTTTTGTATTGTTGACCGTCCTGTTAGTCACTGCCATTGCTAAGAGGTGTCAGTGACAAAGTCACTTCTGTGAACTCAACAGCTACTTGGACTCTTAATGACCACAGTTTTCAATTTTTTGTATTTTGTCATAGTAGGGTCCTTTGGTCAGAGCCAAAAGAATTCATTCATCTGTTTCCTGTCCAGTGACTGATAGCATTAGAGTTTACCAGTCCTCGTTTTCATATCGCTTGGTACTGCTTAGAGGGTGCTTTCTAATTAGATAGGCGTGGTAGAGGAGAGAGGCTATGCACCACACTGAAAGGGGAGGTAGTGATGGCCTCCTCCTTCTCCATCTTGCCTTAACAGAGGCTAATTGTGCCTCTAGGACCACTCTTGGACCAGTTGGGAAGTAACATGATGGCTGAGCTCCTCGTGTTCTTCATTTGAAGGCTCTGCTCTGAAATTCATTTCATCCTACTCATGTTCCTTTTCTGGGGGTTCTCAATTGATCCTTAATTGGAACATCACTGCTCCTAACAATGTTTCTTTGTATTTTGTGTGTACCGAAGAACCGCCTCTAGATAGAAAGGAAATAAACATGGCACATAAGCAAATGGCAGTTTATAAAGGGCAAAAGGGAAGCTCCATGTTAGGGTGTGGTTTTAATTTTAGTAGGTGTATTAATTAGGGTAGCCAAAATGGGGCTTCTGATAGGTAGGCTTCCATACTTTGATATCTGGACCTTGGTAGTCAGCCTCGAGGGGTGGGGGAATGGCCAAATAAGGGAACTGACCTCGGTGGCTAGCTCTAGGATTGCAATATAACAATTTTAGCAAGGAAGATGGAATGGAGGAAGGACAAGGCCGGTCACAGCCATGCTTGCTATGCTTGTACCTGCTAGAGTTCCTTCACACTTTACAGTATTTGATTTTTTAGTGACAGAAAAAAGAAAAAAAAAAGAAGACTTTGGTTTTTGGAAACTCGAAGATTATCTTTTTGAGAGCTGAATTTTATATTCTTCTGACAAAAATTTCCACTACCTAAATTTCTCGCTCTAGGACTTCCCTCTTATTTATTTATTTATCTCTCATACAATATATTCTAACCACAACCTCTCCTTCCTCCACTCCTCCCAGCCCCACTCCATCTGCTCTTTCCATCAGATCCCACCCCCTCTTCTGCTTCCCTTCAGAAAAGAGCAGGTCTCCCAGGGATATGAACAGAACCGGGCATAACAAGTTACAATAAGACTACAGACAAACCCTCATATCAAGGCTGTATGAGACAATCACGTAGGAGGAAAAGAGTCCCAGGAGTAGGTGTGAGAGTCAGAGAAACCCCACTGTTAGGAGTCCCAAAAAACACCAGGCTACCAACTATACCATAAATGCAGAGGACCTAATCTAGCACAGTTCCATGCAGGCCCCATGATTGCCACTTTAGTCTCTATGAGCCCCTGTGAGCCCTGCTTAGTTAATTCTGTGTGCTGTGTTTTCCTGATGTCCTCAACCACTCTGGCTCATACAATTCATCTCCCTCTTCTGTGGGGTTCTCTGATCTCCAATTTGGGTTCTCTCTCCATGTAATGTTGGGTCTCTGTGTTTGCTCCCATAAGCTGCCTGTGGAAGCCTGTCTGATGACTATTGGGCCAGGCACTGATTCTGTTGTGAGTACAGCAGAATCTCATGAGAAATAATTTCATTGACTTCTTTTTTTATTATTTTTTCCAATCATGTTTGGGGCTATACTAGGTTACTGGGTTATCCAACCTCTCCTTCCTGGCCGTCCAGGCAGTGTCAGGCATGGACTCCCTCTCATGGGATGGTCCTCCAATTAGACAATTGGGTTGGTGAGTCCTACAAGTTCTGTCCCTCTACTGCCCCAGAACATCTTGCAGGCAAGATGGATTTTTAGGACAAAAGTTTTCTGGTTTGGTTGTTTTACCAGTCCTGTCACTGGAAGTTGCAGACTTCCAACTCTTGAATCTGTTTGCTTTAATGACACTTACTCCTAACCAGCTACTAGCTTTCTTTCCCTTCATTCAGTTCTTCACTCAAATACTGTCTCTTTGAAGGCCCTTTGGTATGGGAAGTTCTCCATATATGTTGCTTTTATTGGTTAATGAAAAGCTGCTTTGGCCTGTGGTAGGGCAGAATAGAGCTAGGGAGGAGTGGGGGTGAGGAGGAAGTAAATTGAATGCTGGGAGAAAGTAGGCAGAGTCAAGGAGATGCTATGTAGCTGCCAAAGGAGACAGATGCCCAAACTTTGCCCAGTAAGCCACAGCCTTGTGGTGATACACAGAATAATAGAAATAGGTTAATTTAAGATGTAAGAGTTAGTCAGAAATATGCCTAAGCTATTGACCAAGCAGGTTTGTAGTTAATATAGTTTCTGTGTGATTATTCAACAAATGAACAAGCAGCCTCCACCTACAGCCCTTTGTTTGCTTCCTGTCATCACATTCTCTATTAGTTTGCTTAATCTAAGATAGAAGATGTGGGATTTTAGATGCACTGTTAGTCTTAACCACCGGTGTATTCTCTAAAGTAGCTTCTCAGTAGACTCTATAATTTTTTTTAATTCAAGGAAATGGCTGGAAGAAGATATTCTGTTGCTGTCTAACCTCACCAGTTACATGTTTTCAAAGGAATACCCACGTCTAGATTTTCTCTATGTGCATTTTTTGATTGATTCAGTGGATACTTAAAATCTACAGAGTTGTAGAATATGTGGGCTGGTGCTAAGGCTGGACAGTCCTGGCCTTGGAACTGCTCTCAGTCCATCGGAACAGGCAAGTGAGTGTGAGAGCAGCCTAGACAGCAGCACTCTACAGTGCTTTTATGGAGTGATAGTATCCATTAGAAATAACCAGGAGACCTGAGGCAGGGGGATGTCTTTGCAGAGGAGGTTAATAACTGTAAGCTGGAGAAGGCAAAAAGTTATGTGGACTCATGTGAGGTACCTGTAGATCAAAATGCCTATCTCAAATGAACAAATTCTGAGTAAGATAAAATAGGAAATAATGAGAAGTAATGATTAAAGAAGTGGATTTTTCCTCTTAACATTTACCAAAGTATTCTAAGTAAAATCTAAAATGTCTTTAGCTATGTACAGATTTACTTCTAAGATTTTATTTTACACACAGAATTATAATCTACCACTCACTATATGTGAGCAGTGTGTGAAGTCTTATTTATTTGAATTAAATGATCAAAATTAGTTAATGACAAAAAAGGGCTATAGTACTTATGACCCTCTGGATGAAATCAATAACAATTTCAATCATATTCTAAGTAAGCAAGCACTATGACTGCTCTCCAGGGACCATCATTCGGTTTGTCTCTACCTCTTCCCACATCACTGTATCCATGCTTCGGGTATCACTGCTATATTTCCACAGTCTTTGGAAGATATATGTATTGAAAGGCACCAACACTGCACACATTGGCCCATAGATTGGGCCTCTGCCTGAGAGGTTAAATGACAATCATCCGGTACAACAATGGACAGGGTGGTCATCTAGAAGAGGAAACTGGTCTATGAGGGAAGTAGCAGAGAGCGAATAGGGGAGGATGGAGGATCTGGTAAGCAATCCATTTGTGTTCTGATGTTTTTGATTCAGGTTACAACCTTGCTGAAAACTTTAGACCTCAGTGCTCTTTTATGCTAACTCCGAGTCACACAATGAAGATGAAGCTGACTCATATCTGAAGGGTGCTGTGTCTTCCTAAGGTAAGAACTCTTTTTCTTTAACTTGGGGTAGGTATAACTTAGATATACTCTCTTGAAGCGAGCAGTCATTTCAGTGCTAGGATCCCCACCTGGTGCAGACCTGTGTGCAGGCTGCATGGTCCTGCAGGTTTTCTTAGCAAGTACATGGAAGTGAATTATTAGGTAAAAGATAATAAAAGTGTGTTTAATAATTGTTAAAGATACTTTCAATTAGTTATACACATTGACTGTAATTTTTTATATCCTTTTTGGGAGAGTTTCACTGTGTAGCCTGGGTTGGTCTTGAACTCGTGACTCCCCAGCCTTATCCTCTTGGGTTCTGACAGTGGCTGTGTGTTATCATTCTTAGGAACTGTTTTCTGCTTACACCACAGCTCTAGCCGACATGGTCAGTGTTACATTTTAGTCACTCCAGTGAGTGTGTCACACCGTCTCACCAACATTTGATTTTGCCTCTATATAACTAATGATGTTGAACACTTTTGCAATGACTTAATGGCTCTCTGAGGTCTTCTTTTGTGAAGTGCGTGTTCATGTCTTTGTTTCAATTACTTGTTGTCCTTTTATATTTGAGTTACAGAATTTTTCATATACTTTATATGCAAGCTTTTGACTTGTTTTATAACAATTTTAACCCATGGTACAGGGGAGTTTTAATTCATTTTCTTAGTTATTGTTCTCATAAGATACTTTTATTATCAGAAGTATTTATTTTTGATGAAGTCAAACATTTCAGATTTAAAGCAATTATTAATTTATTTATGCATCCCGGTGTGAGATGCTTTGTGGAATAAATCATCTTTCAAGATTCTGAGAATGCAAGTTAGGTGTAACTGTCAACTTGATACAGCCTAACATTATCTGTAAAGGGGGTCTCAGGTTGGCCAGTGGGCATGTTTGTGGGGGATTGTATATTACCAGTTGATGTAGGAAGGCCTAGCCCACTATAGGCAGCACCATTCCCAGGGCAGGTGGCCTGAGGATTTATAAGAAAGGTAGTTAAGCATGCGCCAAAAAGAGCTTGCTAGCACATTGTCATTCTCCGTGGATTTTGCCTCAATTTCCTGCTCTGTGTGCCTTCAATGATGTACTGTAACCTGAAAGTATAAACCAAATAAACCTTTTGTTTTCTTAAACTGTTTCTGGCCAGAGTGTTTTATCTCAGCAACTTAAAGGAAGCTAGAAGACTAAGTATACTATTCTGTGTTTTGTTGTTTTTTTTTTCCTGATAGTTTTAGGTTTCATGCTTAGGGCTAAGTTTCACTAATTTTTGTGTAGTGCGAAGAAAGACTCACGTTTTGAGGTCATTCTGGACATTCGGATTCAGGGGTCTGTGTGAACTACAGAAAGAAGAATTATAATCATTAATGTAGAGACAGTTAGCACTTAAATTCTTAGCAGTTGTTGACTCTATACAAACAAGATACAGAGCTGACGCATAGGAGTGAGGAGGCTAAGGGCTAAAGTGGAACCTTTGGAGTCCCTGCCATTTAGAGGGTCAGTGAGAAACAAACAAACAAGCAAGCAAGCAAAAAACCTAAAACAGCAAGGAATGTGGAAATGGTACAAGAGAGAATTTCTCAAAGAAGGGATATACTCGATAGTGTCAAATGTTTAACGCAGGAATAAAAGGTCATTATGAAACAGAACTACAGTGACAAATATAACTCAAACCACCCTTAGCTAAGAAGGAAAATTATAACTCAGGAAACATGCTATAAACAAAAATTGTGGTTGGTTTTAGTTACACCTATACCAGGACTGGGAATCTCCCAGACTGTGTTTCTCATTTCTCCCTCCTGGTTGTTGACTTTAGCGATTCAGTGAGAGACAATGCCATAAACATTTCTTACCTAAAACCATATAGATTTCCAGATAGAGAGTAATTGCTTAACACTCATGCTTTTTCTCCTATCCCATTTTTAGAAAGCATAGGAAGGATTATGAGAATCCCAGTTTAGGTTGAAATCACTTTCTAGCATAGTTCCATTATGTGGAAATATGCCAGGAAGATGCAACAAATTTGTACTAAAGTATAATGATTCAGTTAAAAGCATAGGATCCTGGATATGTGTGTCGGGGTTCGTATTCTGGCCCATCCACATAGTGCTACATGAAAAGACAATTCTCCTTTTGATGTTGTGCACTATAGATGTTAAAATCAGACTTTTGCACTGAATGTGTTAAAATCACCGCGATGCAATGGTGGATGTGAAATCAGCTAGAGCTGGTTTGTAGAGTGGATGGGAGGTGGAGAAGCAATACAAGGAGCAAATGCAGCTCTAAAAGCTATTTATGAAGAAGGAGATAGGAAGGTGAAGTGGTAGTCACTGGAAGGCAGATAATTACAGTTTTTAAAAATCTTAGGGGAAAGGTATGTTTAGTATGGAAAGGTATGTTTAGGGTTAGAGGATCAAGTCAGTAAAACGAAAAGGTTAAGGTGAATTCAGATGCGGTGCAGAAAGGACATGAGGCGTTAAGGGGACGGAAACAAGAGTTCTGTGTAGATGAACTAGTTTCAGGTACGTTCAAGCTGAAAGAGAAGAAGAAGGGTCCAGATGAGGATGAAAGGAGGCAGAAAATAGATCAGCAGCAAGGGGCCAGCTTCTGGGATGAAAGGTCTGGCCCGTGGGTCTTTGCACTGCCACCATGCAACACAGATCTTTATACCATAACCTGGGCCGACAAAAGTAGTGAGGGAAAAAAAAAACTAGAATAAAGAAGAGAGGAAAAAGTGAAAGCAGCAGAGCTGATGACTGCTTGTGTGGTGTGCTGTGTAGATTAGATGATACTGGCATGTCCTGGAGACACCTGTTATGTGCTGGGAAAATTAAGTACGATGTGGAGAGAAGGTGGAGTCTTCCTCTGTGTGTGAGAAAAGTGTGCCTGCTTGGGGTATTTTAGCTTCTGGATTCTTTGCATCTGAACTCTTTGAAATTTAACTAGAGAAACTTAAAATTAGACCCTGGGTCAAGATGTCAGAAAAGATTTTAGATGACCACTCTGATTTTATCCCTTTTCCCCTCCTTTCTTTTTATCTCCCATATTTTATAACATCCATGTTTCTGGAGTTTCTGTCATCTAATAGCAGGCTTTTTACCAATAGCTTAGGAAATGACCAAGACCAAGACTCAATGAGTTAAAGATGTTGTTCTGCATTTCACTTCTCTTAGGGGGCAAAAATATAGGAGACAAAAATGAGATATAGCCCAGGCTTGACTTGGCTTTAGAAGCTTAATTGAATGACATAAATGGAATCTGAGCTTGCAAATGATCTTTAATGGCCCTGTGTTAAAGAAAGTAGATTGGGCAAAATGTGTGGGCCATGCTGGATGCTTGCAGTTATTCATCCAAAACTATTCTGAAACACAGAAAGGTTTCAAATATATTAAATTCAATATCAAGTATTATGGGTAGATGTCCCAGGTACTGGATAATGTCATTTTCTCTAAAGGAAAGGAGAATAGAAGAGATCGTTAGATTTTAAAGACTGTTTTAAATGTGTTTCTATTACCATCATTTTACAAAAGCTTAAAATCCTTAGGACTCTTTTTTATATATATAAAATAGTTTTCATCTATTCTCCACGTGCTGTGTAACTTCATGGTCAAAAGGCATTTGATCCTTTCTTCATTCCTATTAGAAAATCAAATTCTGGAAATCTTATGAAACACCAGGTATTGACAGTGGGAAAGCCTCGTCAACACCTTAGTGAACTTCTGTGTGAGGTCGCTCAACTTCACCCAGTTATTGTTTATTTGTTCTTTTCCTTCCATTTGCTCCTGTATTATCCCTGGTCTGGCTTCTTATATAAACTTCTTTCTTTGAGACAGTCCTGCTACGTGCCCCAAACCGGCTTTCAACTTGAGACTCTTCTTCTTCAACCTGCTAGGATTAAAAATGAGCACCTCTTACCTGGTGAGAAATTCTCACAGTGGTTGATAATTATAATGTTCCCCTCTCTAGAGTGATGAGGGAAGAAATCATGTCATCATATGGATTATCTTTAAAACCACATCTTTGCACAGCAAAGACCCTTGAAAGATGGTGTAGCATTTCACTGTAAGGCAAAGGGCAGACTTTCCAGAGCAGAAAAATGAATATTTAGAGTAAAGGTTAGGGAGGCTTTCTAGCAACCCCTTGAAAAGATGAGACTTCCTAAGTTCCTCACCAATGGCAAGCTCACTGTTAACACTGCATCTGTCTGTGTCCCCGAGAGTGACCTGCATACAAATGTGGAGGGCCCCAGGTATCAGAGCTCCAGGATACTATGGAGAGCTCCTTGTCTAGAAAACCTACTAGCAATGTGCTCTTTGTAATACATGTGAACATGCAGAACTAGACCTATGAATGTTCTGAGTTTTAAAATTCATCTTAAAGTGGCCAGAGTGGCTTTAAAATGACAACAGGGCAAAGGAGACAAAAAAATTATCTTAATGCTGATCTTGATGCTGCCACTCCTTACCATTTCCTGATAAGTTTTTAAATTTGAAAGTTATTAAATTTGATCTGATGTGCTAGTCATGTCTGGTCCAGCCCTGAAGTGAAGTTCACTGGAAGAAAATTCACATAATGAATCTCTCTCTCTCTCTCTGTCTCTGTCTTTCTCTCTCTTTCTGTGTGGTGTGTGTGTGTGTGTGTGTGTGTGTGTGTGTGTGTGTGTGTGTGTGTGTGTGTAAGAAGAAGGCTGCAACAGTGTTTTAGGGGTATCTTAGTTCACTGTTTGCATCTGTCAAGCTCCAGTACTACCATGGTCCTGGCAACTGTAAGGGTGACATGTTTCTCTTGTCCCTTTGATGTCAAGCCTCTCTGGTTTGTAGATGTGGGCAGCTGGGCAGCATGTTTTTATCCCTTCCAGTTTCAGCTAATATCAAGATCAGTACAGGTTATATAGAATAGATGGGGATTTCCTTGTGTGTATGTGTGTGAGAGAGGCGGGAAGCCATTGTCAAAGTAGATGTTTCTAGTCTATACCCAAAACCGATGACTTGAGTCAATATGGACACTCAGCAAAAGCCTTTTTTCTGACTTTCCTGAACAATCACTTGCCTGTCCCCAGCTGAAGGTAGTAAGAGTAGAACCCCTTAGGTGCAGGAACAGCAGGGAGTTCTGCTTCAGTCTGTACAAACTGGTCCACTCTCTTTTCCTTTGTTATCCTAATCTGACCGACAAGCTTCATTTTTTCCCCTAAACCGATTTCAAGCCTGCAGTTCAATCTCCCAGGTAGACTTCTGATCTTCGAGGGCAGTGCTAAGTAAGACATTTTATTTTTAAACTATATTTTTTGGTTATCTATCTGTCTATTTGTCGTTGACACCATCCTGAGGAATCACCTAGTTGCTTTTGTAGCTCATGCCTAGATTACTGCTAGACTCTGATTTTGCCTACAAAAATGGCACCAAGTATCTTAAGAATGGTAAATTTTGGGGATTGGTGGACCTTTTTGATATATTCTCTCTCTCTCTCTCTCTCTCTCTCTCTCTCTCTCTCTCTCTCTCTCTCTTTCTTCCTTTTTCTCTTCTTTCTTTCCTTTCCTTCTTCTAAGCCATGAGTAATGAGTAGCTAAGCCTGACCCTGTTGATTTAAGCAAACACTTTGATCTTTATAGGCATTATGAAAAGGAGATAAGACACAAGCAAGCAAAGGAAGACTTTCTCCACGTCCCTAAGACAGCCTCAAAGTGGTTTAGTTGGAATGTTAGTTTGAACAAAACCTTATTTTTTGGAGTGAGATATGGCTGGTGCTATTGCTTAGAATAAGTTAACCATGAAAAAAGATCCACCATGTGCCATGACAGCCAGAATCCAGTGAGTCTGATTAGATTTCAGTCAAGCTGAATCTTAAACCCAGATTAATATTAACTGCCAGACAAGTAATTCTTCATGGGTTTATGGCTCCTTTGTTAGCTTGGGACCCTCATCCAGGTGATAAGTGCTTGCTTCTGAAGACAAGGCATTCAGTCATAAAATCAATAAATCTTAAGCACAAAGATATTTGTTCAAAAAAAAAAAAAAAACCTTGGTCTGAAAGTCTGCTGGAAGAGTAGTGACTCAAGGACAAGGGACTGTAGCCTGTATTTTTATTTTTATTTTTAGTACTAGTAGAATGAGAAACGAAGGTCCTCTAGATAGTAATGATATCCCAATGAGCACTTTATGTATAAAGAAAGCAAAAATTAGTTGTGTGTCTGCCAGGGCCTGATCTTGACGCCAATTGTAGAAGTGTGGGAACCTCTTAGGTCTGAATCTTGCTGAATCCTGCTTAGAGCTATAGCCTCTTGTCTTGCCAGACGTTGTATGAACAATTAACACATGAGGTGAGGAAAGCTGTGCCCAGTCTTCTGAAAACACACAGGTAGATGATCTGATGTATCAACTTTTGCTGTATTTCCGTGGCCTGATATCTAAAAGCTGATTCAGAAACTTGCCAAGTGTCTTGGCATGGGCCTAGACATCCAGTACCCCAAGGTAGAGTCAGGAATGTGAATTTGAGCCAGCCTGAGTTGCATAATGAGTAAGACCCTTACTCAAAATAAACAAAAAGACAACAACAGAACCAAAGCCAAGAGCGAGGGAGGGAGAGGCAGGGTGGGCAGTGATAGAAAAGTCCAATATTTTCTTCAGCTTTCCAACTTTTCTTGAGTAGTTTGAGTCTGAGTATTTTCTTTTACCATTATTAGGGTAGAAAATGGTTACATGGGAGTATGAAAGGGTTGATACAGAAAATATCCACTGGTCCACATAGAAAAATGTAAAGACTTGATGTGAGAGTCCATGGTGCATGTTTGTTTCCTTTCTGTCAATGGAATGTTCAAACACCCCATTGTAGATATGTTCTATCTTGCTCCAGCGAATGAACGCAATGACAGGACTCCATAGTGAACTGTACAAAAAAAACAGGAACAACCTGAATGTCATGCACATTGGCTATATAGGTCAGAGGTCAGCAGGTCTATACATCTATGAACTAAATCCAGTCTGAAGCTTATCTCTCTAATGTATTATTGGAATTATTGGAATATAGCCACACTGATGAGTTACATATTGTATATAACTGAGAGTAGTGGTTGTGACAGAGACTACATAATTCACATAACTTGAGACATTTACTGTATGAGCTTTTAGATGGAAAAAAAATTGCCAAAAGCTGACATAAGTAGCTACATTTACATTCAATGGCTCACCACTGTCATTAAAAATATAGAAAATGTGCATATAATGACATAGAAAGATGTCTAATATCAAGAAAAGCTATTCTAAATAGTGGAAGTGTAGATACTTGGTGATTTTATATGTATGAAGACAAATGTCTCTCTCTCATGTGCATGCACACACACACACACACACACACACACACACACACATACATAGACACCAGACTTTTTCTGATGAATATATGCACATGGAAAATTTTTCCACTAATTGTCTCTGATTGAGACTGGAGTGGAATGATGAAGGGAAAGGAAGAGGAATATTCCTTCCCTGTCATGGAAAAATGGCCATAAAGTAAATTTAGAATTGTGAAATAACAAAATGAATATCCATAGAGGCAAGAGGAATTTAAGAATAAAACTGTTATCAGCTTAAACTAGTGTAATATTTGATGCGTACTAGCAATTATGACATCTCATGTTTTATAGCTATCTGCAATGTAAATCCCAGCATTTGCTTTAAATGGTAACAATTTCATTAGTGAAAAATTATTATGGTGTTTTGTTTTAATTAAATGTTTACATATTTCAGTGTACATTTTTCTGGGGAATTCCATATAATATAGTGCAGTTTACAATGTGATTTATGAAATACTGTCTTCAGTTTCTTGGGAGTCTTGAAAAGTATAATGTATAGAAAGTTATTTAAATATATCTTTACGGAATGGCAGGGTGGCCCAATGATCTAAGGTGACAGACTTTCATATGTCTTTATTACAATGTGCAAAGAAGAAAGAAAAATCCACCTGCCTTACCAAATAAAAATTTGATGTTCCTTAAGTTTCAGCTCCTCCTTGAGGCTCAGGGGCCATTGTCTACTAAGAGGGGGAAAGAAAGACTGTAAAATGGTCAGGGAGGATGGAGCAAAACAGTGTCTTCTAGATATGACAGGACCATTGTGCTCATGAACTCAGAGCAGCTGTGTACAAGACCCACACAAAACCAAGCCACTCTACATTCCAGAACGGACTGGGGAGCTCACAAGCTCCTATCCCCAGCTAAAGACCTATGGACAGTTGATGGCTCCTAGGGAAGGGAGAGTCAGTCTCACTGGTGTGCTGACCATACTCCACTGATGATCCCACACAATGAATCTTGTGGAGCACACAAATGGAGTGGGTGGTTTGTTAACGTTTTTTTAAAGAGAGGGTGTGAAGTTGAGGGACTGAGAAGAGAGGAGTTGAGGTGAATATGATCAAAATTCATTGTATTCAATTCTCAAGAAATCAGTTAAAATACTTACTGAAAATGAAAATGTTCAGGCTTCAATAATTACCAGTCATTTAAACTATATTAATTTGTGCACTGGTAGAGAGGAATGAAAATTCTGGGATTATAGGAATAACCCTTGGTGATGAGATAGCGTGGTCTCAACTGCAGGAAGAGTTGTATTGGAAAACCTTGGGTGTTGTGAACTGCTAGGCCACAAGGACTACTGAGAAGTCACAGAACCTGTGGAAAAATTAGAAAATACGGGGCTGGAGCGGTGGCTGACTTAGCAGTTAGAGCACTTACCTTGCAAATAAGAGGATTGGAAAGAGAAGAGGGAATCTTAGAGCAAGCTCTCCACATGTGCCCACTCACACACTTCTACACACATGCGTGCACACAAAACAACATATATGCACACATGAAAAGGATTAAATAAAAAAATATAAAATATGGTTCTCAAAGGAAATTATTAACATTAGGCTCCCTTTCAACCAAGAATTGTATTTCTTAATGCCAGATAGAAGGATTTTTTCCTCACTTTCAAAATGGAATCCCGCTTTCTTGGAGTCAGTAGAATTTTTTCACATTTTAAAAACTAGTACAGTTATGGCAATTTTGGCAATTTCATGTAACTTTGTGAAAAAAAGACTACATGCTTCAGATAGCTCTAAAGGATAAACTTCTATAAAAGAATTTTCAAAATGTAGGACCTACATTTGGTTTGCAAAATGATTTTTGGAGGCAATGAAACCTTTCATATTTTAGTGAGCATATATTTTATATTCTTTTTATCAGTGATGATTGACTACATTGGTACCACTTCTTTTGATATTAACTAATGGTAATAAAATTATGAATCAACTTAAGTAAAACTATGAAATGTAGACATGGAAAAAACTGTGATGTGGGCTCATGAGCAGCCAAAGTTCAGGAAACACTAAATTCAGGAGAAAGAAGTTCGGCTAAGATTTTCATATCCCACCATATGGATCTCAACTGGCATTGTTTAGCCTACGGTGGCTGTGAACATACTGCGATAAAAATAAGACATATGGGGCTCTTTAGCAGCAAAGGAGGGTTAAAAAAAAAAAACGGAAAAAGCAGATGCTAGATGTATTTAGGAAAGAAACCCTGCTGTAGCCGAAATGCTGGCCAATATAATGTCCGTGGTTCTGAGTTATGTAGCTTGGAGGTTGGATTGGATTCATGGAAAGAACAAAGTGCCAAGGACTAAAATGTACACTTGTTTTTCAGTTGGCTCCAGGGTCCCTACAGACATCAAAATGGTTTGATGCTCAATTTCATTATATACAAAACTATGATGTTTACATATAACCTAGGCACATCCTCTGTATGATATAAATAATTCCTACATTATTTTTAATATAGTAATATTTGTAATATATAGTATAAGGTAAACTTACATAAACAGTTATATTTAGGAAATAGTGTGACACGAAAACATTTGAACACATTCAATACAGACAAAATCACAAATACTTAAAAATTAGTGTCTGAATGAAATGACTCAGTCAGTAATGTGTTTGCCACACCAACCTGAAGACTGCACTCCCCAGTCCCCTTTTACAAGTCTAGAGAGACAATGCATGTCTGTAATCCCAGGACTGGAAAAGTGGGGATAGGAGAGTTCCTGGGGCTTGCTGCCATTCTAACTAAATCTATGAACTCCATGCTCAAAATATAAGGTGGAGACTGATCAAGAAGACATCCAATACTGACTTGCAGCCTCTGGATTCCACCATACCTGCATACATATACCAAACACATGTGCACATCCAAACGTATACACACCCACAATATTAAAATACATTATTTTTAGCTGGTTCAGTCCACAAATGTGTATATGTACACCTCTAGGCAGGACTTGTAGCATTTCTGAGAAGTTACATCCGTATTAAACTCATTTGCTTTGGGGAAATGTAATTCTCAAACTGAGCAAACCAAATTGCCTCCCTGATCTGAGTCCTTCAGCCCTGACATCCCAGTGGGTCACCATCACTGGATGTGCTTGAGGTAGTAAAGCATCAGGTCTGGGGAAGAGTCCTAAAGTGCTTTTTCTGTCATTCCCACTCTAGTGCTGCTGGTGTTCTGCCTGAAAATGCATTCATGACCTCAGGCTTAGGCGGAGTACCAGGCTTAGGCAGAGATGAAGTAAGAGGTGACCCTCAGTGGGCACCTGGCTTCCTCTGTGATGGGGAAGCAACAATGTTACAGCCATAGGTGGGCTCACTTCTGCTTTCTACGCAGCCCCTTTCCTATTTTGCCGTGCAGACTTCTCTGAGGGCAGAGGGCTCTTCTTTAGAGAGCTTGTGTACAGTCCCCCACCCCTGTCTTGTCCTCAAACTTGGGTTCTACCTGGGATGTGAAATGTATACAGAGTCCTTCTGTGAGTTTGTGGCCTCTCATTAGGGGGGCGGGGCGCAGCAGCGCCTGCATTGAAAGTGGAGGATTCCCGGCTCAAGCTCATCTGTATGGCAGATCCAGGTCTACTCTTCAGTTAGACTGCTCTCGGTGTCCCTGCTGAGTCTTCACATCTGCGCAGCTCTGACCGCCAAGGCACTGCTTATGCAGCAGTTCAGAGGCAAGATGGAGTATCACTTTCAATTATTTATCTTAAAAAATTTCTTGAAGCCTAAAGTTTAAACTCAGCAGGGGAACTGGGATTGTTCAGGCACACAGTAATCTTATTTTTCTAGGCATTGTATGAATTATAACGCTTTTAAGAAAATAGCAAATAGGATTCTGCAAGGTAATCAAAAGCATATCTGCTAATTTGGACCTAAAGGAGAGTATTTTTTCATCAGAAAGAACATTAAGTTTCGATCAGTTATTCATCTAAATTAAGGAAACTGAGAAAAATAGCAAGGCCAGAAAATCACCTTTACTGATGTGGGGAGAGTCAACCTGTCCTGGCCTCTTTCTTAATCGCGTTTCTCGGTATAAGACCTCGTTACTAGGATACGGCCATGTGGCAGCATCTTTACTAGAAATTGTGCGGGAGAAAAAAAAGGTCAGAGGCTCATTTCCAATAACGGTTTGACAAGTGACACGGAGAAAAGGGCAGGAAAGAATTGAGGTGTGTGGTGTTTCCCTAGATCAAGATTTTGAGATAATGGAACGTGTGCGAATAGGAAACCTTTAAGAATACATTTTATTAATCCTGTGTCTCAAATAAACGGAGACTATAAGAAAAATGAGGCAGAGAAGTAGACAGACTCGATCTCAACAGGCTGAGACTGCTTTATTAGATCAGTGAGGGGCCCCAACCTTCCCACAGGATGAAGGCGAACACATTAAGAGCGCCTGGGGGACATATGTATACATACACAATTAGGTACCAGGAAATTACAGCTGTTTTTGTGATTGACGGGAGTAGGGTGGGTTGTTTCTGATACTAAAGTATATCGTTTCTACAGATGGAGCACAACTGCCAGGCTGGAGGCTAAACCTTTCTTTACGATTCAGGACTATTGCCCGCTACAGCCTGGATTCAACTTCAGTGACTCAACATGTCCTAACTCTGGAAGGGAAAAAAGAAAAAAAAGGGGGGGAGTCGTTTTAGGGAGGCTGCTTGCTTTTGGCAGCTGGAGGTCAGCAGTCCCAATGGTGGAGGAGGATATTGAGACCTCCTCGAGGTAAGATAGGGGCTGGTGGTTATCGGCCATGAAGAATTCAGTAACCTCTGGGTGCTTAAAGCTTGAAGTCCTTATTGGCGAAACTTAGTGAGACAGCTGAAAAGGCAGGGACCAGAGAGTAAAGTTAGGACAATGGTAGTAACTGTGCCTGCCAAGGGCCAATCCACAGTCCGCAAGCACTCGGGTATCTTTCCAGAAAGTACTGTTTACCCTTCCTGTTTTAATTCTCTCTAATAATTGTTTAGCACTTTCTGTCCTAGACCAGTTAGGTTTGAAAAAAAAAAAAAAAAAAGCCTTCTTCCTTCAAGAAGGTGCGGTGAGGGTACATTCCTTTTCAAGCAGTCTCTAAGTCTACTTCCCCAGCGGCTCCGAAGGGTGACTGTATTTCCTTGTACCAAGGTCAGGTCTTACTTTAACAGGTTGACTTGGCTGTGTACACTTGCTGGAACCCTAACGCTATTAGTCGGCGACTGCTGTCAGGCGAGAGTCATGGAAAGGGCTTATGGGAAACCTTTTGCTTGAGTACAAGGCGAAGTTCAGTAAGCAAAATATTTAAAGACAAGTCAAAAATGTGAGTATGAGGATAGAGAGGAGGAAAGAAGCGATCCAGGGGTGAAGACAGAGCGGGAGGGAACCAAAAGCTCACTAGTGGGAGGTTTATAGTTGAATTTTTTGTCTGGTCCCTGTATTAGTGGACCCTTTCTTAAATCAGTTAGGATTTGTTGGTGTGCAAGAAGGATCTTTCTCAGAGGAGGGCCCAAAAATACGGTGTGGAAGCACCATCCTTTGTGGAGGAGGGCACAAATCGCATCCCTGGCATTAATCAGATTTAGTCACACAAAGAAGCGAGTTTGTCTTGAAGTATGTTAAGCTGATCTAAAGTTTCTTTAAGGTTTTTGAGAGTTTAGAGATCTCCTGTAATGTTAGTGGTTTGGGGTGCAGATTTCTCTTTGATCTGACAAGGGGAGCAATGTCGGAAAGGCGGTTACAACGCCTCAGAGGAAGGTGTGTGGT
Source organism: Dicrostonyx torquatus (assembly GCA_028555095.1). Taxonomy (NCBI): domain Eukaryota; kingdom Metazoa; phylum Chordata; class Mammalia; order Rodentia; family Cricetidae; genus Dicrostonyx; species Dicrostonyx torquatus. The sequence continues at coordinate 3,132,149 of JAQHUG010000132.1, forward strand.
CCAAGGGGCCACAATAACAGCAAAGATCTAGAACAAAAGTCAGGAGATAGTAACTGTACAACCTTGTGAACAAAGTTATCATAAGTTTTGTTTAACAAGGTTAAATAGTAACGTACATTTGGCTGGACCAAGTACCAGAGTTCTGTAGAAGGAGACAGTAACTGTATTCAGCTGTTCATTACATCAGACTCCTGAATAAGAAAGAAGCACCTGGAAACCTTGCAAAAGGTAAAGTCAGCATCTAATTGGCAATTTAAAAGGGAAATAGAATCCTACTGAGGCATTTTTACAGGCTTGTCTAGCAGTCTCCAAAGTCAGGATTTGAGTATTCTGAATAATTACTCAAAACTGTGAATGTGGTGAGCAAGGGTCTGCCAAGCTCTTACAGTCAGGGAACATGAGTAGTTATGGTATTGACTCTGAAATCAGCTTCTGTTAAAAGGAAAGCCAGGGTAAAGGACGCGGCTGATTGAACTAGCTAGCATACAGGTCCCATACCAGTCTCCGTGGCAGGTTTAGGTGCAAGGTTCCCCTGTTCACAGCGTCCTCATAGGTCAGTTTAGGAGGAGTCAAAGGTAGAGCAATTGCTACTTGCCTCTCTGATGTTTGAGGCATTTAGGGTGTGAAAATAGCCTTTAAGATCCTCCACAATCAAGAGAATGCATCCTCCTGTCATGGGAGGCAGGAGGAATAATTCATCTTTCCTGTAGATAAGGAGGAGGTATTTTGTTTGGCCTACGCAGACAGAGACCAGAAGCAGTGACTTTTGGGAGGTCTTTGTTTTCCCACGTATCTTTATCCCGTTATGACCCTAGCATGATGTTTACTCTGGTGGGACTGCCTCCCATCCAAGGAAAAGGGTAATTATTGGGCCTGGGGATGTCCTGTCCTGCAAGTGTGCTGTAATTTTAACTTACTTTACTCAAGTATTCAATTTATTTTTATAAACCGTTTTATTAATGAACATCTGATTTTGAATATTTTTTTACTTTACATAAACTCTAAGCTTACTTTAAACTTGTTTGAATTAACTACTTTAGGATTAACTTTGATAATATATAGAAGACTATATAATTAGAGGTGTAAATTAATCACCCTTTCAAGGCTGTCTATGTAAACCAATTTATATTTAGACTTAGCATGACTACAAACAGTTCTGAGCACATTAACGAGTTCAATCATTTATAAAGCAACTGACGATTTACTTGTATGTCTTAATTATCTTTAACAGTTTATGATATTTGTAACTCTCATAATATTAGGATTTTATATTTTTTTCCCTTGTTAGGATATCAAGTCTCAAAAATTATAATTTTGAATTGAAGCGTTTTTAGTATCAAAATAAACTTTAAATCATTAATACAATGAATGGAGAGTCTAGAAATCTCATTTTTAAAAATATTTTATAGTGTGCTTTTACAAAAATTGCAGTTTTTTTAAAATATGATTCAGTTTTTGAAACAGCTAAAACTTAATGAAGTTAGCAAAGACCTACAAATTGGACCTGCATATTTAAGTTAAATTTGTTACCATGAATAGACTATTCTAACCTTGGGAATTATTTACTTTTTGTTATCTTTTTAGGATAGGGTTTCTTTGTGTAGCCTCAGCTGTACTGGAATTTGCTCTCTAGACCAGGCTAGCCTCAAACTCATAGAGATTCACCTGCCTCTGCATCTCAACTGCTGGGATTAAAGGCATGCACCACCACTGCCCGACTATCCTTGGGAATTTGTACACGGCATGCTGTAGCAAATTAAGATTACATGTCTTATGTTAACTGTTGGCAAGGGGAGGGCTTATATTTTATAACCTTTGAAAATCACCCCCAGAATGGTCTTACAGATCCTGAGAGAAGCAATGCTTAAAGCTTTAAAGATATCCATGGCTTTGAATGAGGGAACATTTGTGCAAACAAGAACCAAGAAGAGGGGAGAAGAATTCATGGAAGTAGACATTTATAATTACATTTAGCCATTTTAACTTTTTGGTATAAATCTCTCTCGAATAAAAGTTTCAAAATGCCAGGAGTCATAACAGTAAGAAACTCATCATTTGTTATAAGCATTTTTTCGAAGTGAAGATGTTAGGCACTATGTAGAGCCTTTACTCCGTATACATAACAGATTTCTCATTGCTGTATAGGTGGACATCATCCCCATTTTAGCTTTTAGCCTTATACCCAGAAACCCTTGAGGTCTCTTATTTGCATACAGCCAGCTGCAAGGATTGACTGGATGCTGAGGTGAAAGCCCAATGACCTTCTATAATTCTTCCTTTCATGAACATCAACCAGCCCAGCTGCAATTATTTTAAGCAGGCAGGGTTGGGGTTTTGAAGATGGCAAAGTTCAGCATAGAAGATACTATGCAATATCACTTTGGATTGAAATTACACACACAGTGATGCAATAAGTTAATATCATCAGTGTTTATATTGTTAAACTGTTAGGCCTCTTAAGTTTCCAGATAAACTTTACAGACAACACAAGACAGCCTTTATAAACTTACATAGCACATAAAGATTTTTAAATCATAATCATTAAATTTGTGTCTATAAGATCTAATAGAATCTAACTGAGTGAGACCTTTTATAACTGATGCTGGAGTTATTATCAGGGGATTTAGATACAGGGTCCCACTTTTCTTCTGTTGTATGAGCATCCTGTCAGTTGGTTTTATTATAGACACCTTCCATTATAATATAAACAGCCATAGCCTCTATTGGAAATAGTTTGCCTTTTAGCATTTCTCAAGCACATAATGTTTCCCCTGAGCTGCTCTGTTGTTCTCCTTGTCCCTGTGACAGAGTCAGGTGGCTAGCCTGACCCAGGACAGAGGCTTTGGGGGAAACTTTGATATAAATATGCTTGGGTCTAAAATTAGTTACCCAAATCCCATCTCCAGAAACAGTTTTTTATTTAAATTAAACAGCCCATGACAATTTTCCAATATTATCCATACTCTAAAGACATTAAACCCAGCAATCTACATTTCCGTAACCAACCAGTGTGTGTGTGCGCGCGTGCGTGTATGCAGATGGTGTAGACAAACATGAAAAACCTAACAAGTAATTGAAAAGTAGAAATAAAAGCATGAGTATGCAGGCTTGGTGGGGAAGAAACAAAGAAGAAGTCCCAAGAACAAAAAGCCTGTCCTAACCCAGTTAAGGAACCAGACTTGGAGATTTAGTAGAAACAGTAGGGACAAAGACTCAGTGTAAATTTATTTCCAGTTGTTTCCTACCTGCATTAAGTTTGAGCTCTGGTTTTAAGTGGGAGTTGAATGGCAGGGACGAGAAGGGTTAAAATGAGCTATGGGTAGGGGTGGGGGCTATGTGGAGGAGGGACTTCAAATCCTTTGCTGTTTTGCTTGAATAAGTTGTCTAGGTCTGTAAGAGTGTCAAAATTAAAAGTTCTAAATTGTGATCAGTGATGGGCATTATCTGAGAACCGTGACCAAATTTGAGTGGATAATTGAATGACTTTGACAAGATGGCTCTTACTAAGACAGTACTTTTAGGGCTGTCTTAAAATTTTGGGTTTAAATTTGAAACAGGCAGGACTGGTGTAGTTTTATCCCACTGCCTGAAGCATCCCCCAGGTTTATGGAAATGATGAAAATGAACCCCAGTGTTAGAAGGCAGAAGATTGTGAAGATAAGTGTGAGACTTACAAGACTTAGGGGAGTCACAAGTCAGTTAGAAGTGGGAGATTCCAAGAGACATTCCTGGAATTTCTGGGGTCTGGTCAGGGCACTTCAGAGTCAGAACTGGATGGATGGTTACCTCATCCTGCAGAATCTGGGTGCATGGATGGCAATGATCAAACAAAGAAAGGTCTCTGTGGAGAAGAGGTCAGGAGAAAAGTCATAGGAACACAGAAGGAGGGGACTCAAAGGAGAGCAGAGAGAATGGGGTCAAGCTGGGTTTATTCAGAGCACCAATTGAGTCCCAAGAACTAGTGTTCTGTCCTCGGTACTTGTGCTACTCACAAAAGCAGAGGCCAAAGACCAGAGGTCTCAGGATTACCTGGTAGCTGTTTAGCCTATATACCCTATATAGTGTAGGGGTTCTAGAAAATGCTAAAGGTAGAGCCCAGACTCAAAATGTATGCAAGAAGAAAGAGCATTTATTAAGATGCCAGTGTGCAGGATTGGAACACCTGTACAAAATGGTGGCAACCCTGAGAGGAGCGTGCAGGCTCCTTTAAGTGCAGCTAGGAGAATTTTAGGAATAATTAGGTCATCTCAAACAGAATTTGTCAAGCAAGCAACAGTTACACTAGTATACTTTTAATAGGTCGAAGTCTAGTTTTATCATTTTTGAAAATACTTGAGCAAGTATGGGGAAGTCTGGACATGACTCAAAGGGGCGGGCAGGATTTGTCCCTGAAACATTGTGGGGCTGACTTACACATTAAATGTGCTTTCTCCCTCATCTCTGAGTAAGGGTGTTGTTGATAAATGACCCCTTGTCGGGAGAGACATCTGTTTTGCCCCTCTCAGAGAACAGACCTAAATTTAGTTGTAAAAGTGGGCAAGCTGAAATGCTTCAGTAGTAAGCTTGGAGGGTCTCCATGCTTCCAAAAGAGAGAACTTGGTAGGGCGTAGGAGGACTTTCTGCCTGGAGGACCACAAAAAGGTCCTTAGTTTTGACACCAGATGGAAGATAGCAGACAGACTCCATCTTAACAGGTTGAGACTGCTTAATGGGAACAGTGAGGGTGCCCCACCTTTCCACAGGATGAAGGCTGAGTAAATTTAGAGGATCTGTTTCCACAGTGGGGCATATTGCTTCTGCAGGCAGAGCTGAACCATCAGGCTGGGGCTAAGCCACTTTTTATGGCTAGAGGCTAGTACCCAGCATCCTTACTCAGTTCCTCAGGACCAAGGCTGTTAGGCAACAGAGAACCCCACTATCATTGGAATTAGAAGGAAACCAAAAATACATAATTACCAGGTAAAGAATAAAATTCCATCTTGGGTCACTGATAGAAAATTTCTTAACTCTGGGTGAGTCCTGTAATTCTACAAGTTACACTTCCAGCTTGAACGTGAGTAGCTGGAGGGCTTAAGGCTTCAGAGAACTTCACAAGATTCACGTGGCTGACCTTGAAAAAAGGCTCACAGTCAGCCTGTGCCCTTCCCTACTATCAGGCCTCTCTGCTTAACTGAGAACTTAACTGGGAAGACACATATTAAAAATTCTTTTATTTCAACCCTCTCTTACCATTGCATTTGACCAAAATCATACCAACACTAGAACATTAATGTATTTTCCTAGAGATATGCTAAATCAGAGGTATGAGCTGTCTCAGCTACTGAAATTCAGAGACATTCTAAGAAGTTAATGAGCTTTCACAAAAGGCGAAGGAAAACTCTACAGAGAAGAGGTTAAGTTGTTAGCATCACAATGTGCCAAGGGAGAAAGTAGACAATGTTATCTGACATCCCAGAGGCTCTCTCTGGGTTATCTCTCTGCACTCCTTCCTGCCTTTAGCACCACCACCTTGCTCCAGGGCAAGAACCTTTATATGTTCTGTGAGCTGTGTGTCAGCAGAAGCATTGAGTTGCCTTGTGTGATTTCTCCCAGTTTTTTTCTTGAATGTGATGCTCCACAATGGGGACATAATGTTCCAGGCAAGAGACAACCCCAGTGTGAGTAGATGCACTGAGCTGACCTAAAAATGCCCTCTGTGGTCCCTAATGTGGCCATCATACTGGCAGCTAACCTGCACCTCTTACATACAGGGATAGGCTGAGAGCAAATAGGCTTGTTTGTATAACAGCAGTGTTGACTAGAGAGTATATTATTTGTTCTTCTTGAGTCTTGACCTTGCACTTGCCGGACTGTTGTCTCAAATGAAAGGCAATTATAGTTCAGTATGGATCTGTGTAAAAGCTGTAGGGTTTTGCTGAGTCAGCTCAATACTTGTTTGCAGGTTACTGCTGTACAGATTTGCTACACAGGTTTTGAGTTTGATAAGACGTAACTAGTTGCTGGTCATGTGCTGAAATGTCCTGAGTACCACCAGAGCTAGCTAGCATGATCCATATAGGGGGATCCTAGATCGACTGATGTCTGCATTCACTAGAACTTAATATAAGAATATTTGTTTTAAGTTCTAGTGAGTACCTGTGAGTCAAGAGTATACTCAAGGGGGCTGGAGAGATGGCTCAGTGGTTAAGAGCGTTGCCTGCTCTTCCAAAGGTCCTGAGTTCAATTCCCGGCAACCACATGGTGGCTCACAATGGGGTCTGGTGCCCTCTTCTAGCCTGCAGACATACACACAGACAGAATATTGTATACATAATAAATAAATAAATAAATATTTTTTTTAAAAAAAGAGTATACTCAATTGCCGTAGAGTTTTTACATAATTCAGTCAATTGGTGGATGTCCCAAATGTGTTGCTTGATCTCAGAAAGAGGGTTGTTGCCAGATTATTACAGTACAATTATAAAAGCACACCTTTTTTTCTTGTGGTGCTGAGGTTCAAACAGAGGGCTTTGCACACACTCTATTAAAGACTACTGTCAATAAAATATTTCATGATGCAATGTTATAACTCAAAGGATTTTCAACTCTAGTAAAGACAATCCACCCTGAGAAACATTTAAGTGACCTCTGATGTGTCCCTGCTACATTCAACGGAATCACTTATTACTTTTTGTCTCTTTTTTGGAAGTGGGGTTCAAGACACCAAAAAGTGAGCACAGATGAAGCCTTTTAATGAACTGACAAGGCTTATTTCAAAGACCAGTTACCCTGTGTGCTACTAGGTCAGGGTCAATAGACAAGATGTGAAAAAAAAAAAAAAAGAGGAGACAGACCTCTACAGAACATCTTTTAATGAGAAAAATGAAGGGCAGAAGTCTCCGGGAGTAGAGACACACAAGGTGCTTCAGTGGGCAGAGAAAGGGACTGTCCATCTGCAGATCTGTTTTCCTGCAGTGTCTAAATTGTAAGGAGGTTCTTACATCTTAACAGAAGCTTCCCAGGTCCTAACTTCCTACATAAGATGTGATCAGTCTGTTAACCTGAGACTTTCTCAGCTCATCAGAGACTTTTGTGCATTAGTTTTTTATTCCAGACCCTGAGAGTATAAAAAGGCAATGTAGGTGTTGTGCCACCTGGCTACTTCCTGCTTATTAGGGACAGGGCTGTCTCCAGGACTTAAGGGGGATAGGTCAGATTCAGACTTCATGTAGCTGGAAGAGAGTTTTGACTTGATTGTAGTGGATCTTGCAATTGCTTTCAAACTGTCCTGGAGAATCCTTTTAAAACTGTAGTAGGGGACTATAGTGAATAAGATGTGGCCCAAGATTAAGGGACACAGTACGGAGCCTAGGCAAGGTAGCTATTGTCCTACTGTACACTAGTCTTTTGTTTCCTAATACTCGTGTAATTCCCATGCCCAATCTTGGAGTTATGGTTCCTACTGACTGGTTGATGTAGAAGCAGCATTTCTCCTGGAGAAAGTGATGTAGTACCCCTTTTCTGCCACTAGGAGATCTAAGGTTCACGTATTTTGGAGACTTATCCCTAGAGTGAAATTTATTTGGTTTTGGGGAGTATTGATAGTGGCTGTTAGTTCAGCTAGAGAGCCAGAGGGCACCTTAGACAGTTGTTGGAAACAGTAAGTCAGGGTAGACACTACTGCTGTGCCTATTCCTGAGGCAGGTGTGGTGGGCAGGAGTTGGAGAAAGCTCTTTATTTGTGAACGTGTAGATGGAACAGAGGGGAATTGAAACTGTCTGGTTACCCATGAGGATCTATATGTCAGGGTATTGGAAGACTGGGGAGCAGATTTCTGCCGTGCTGACTGGGAGAAATATATGTAGCTGCATCCCCCAAAAAATAAAAAATAAAAAAGAGTCCTACATAAGGAATAAGCATCTGGAAGCTTCATAAGAGAAGTCAGTATCTAGTATCTAAGTAACAATTTAAAAGAGAAATATAAAAGAGAATTAAAATTGGATCACTTCTATAGGAATGTCTAGCAACATCCCAAGACCTACTGAGATATCCTTGTCTGTCTCAAAGACACCCCAAAGACACTTGGGTGGAGGTGTGGGGTAACTGTGGTAACTATTAGTTTACCAAAGCACACTTTGGCCACCAGGTTCACTCAATACCTTTGGCTCCTTTCTGCTCTATTAACATCTGATGCCCACCCTAAGCCTGCTTAGCCCAGGGACATCCCTTCCCTTTCCCCCAGCCTCTCTTTCCCATATGATCCTGCCATTTCTGTCACATGCTCTCTTAGTTCTTCTTTCTCTTGGTCAACTTGGCCTCTCTCTCTTGTTACACTCTCTTCTTCTCCACTCCTGTTTCCCCCTTCTCTCATGGCCTGGTAGTTGCCCTCATGTCTACAATAAAATCCTTGGAGTAGACATGAGCTCATTTTGTTTAGTCCTGAATTTACCAAATGTGTGAGTCTGGTGACAGAGTATCTGAAGCCTCCCTTCATCAGGACACACTGCAGCTTTGAGAAGTACTTTTCCAGAAAGTGTCAGTGTCTCATAGTAGGTAAACACAGCTTTTAGATTTGACCTCAGTATTTAAGAAAACAGGCATACTTCTGAGCTGTGGGTAGATGCTACAGTGCTGTATATACATGTATGTGTGTGTGTGTGCGCGCGCGCAAGAGAATCATTAATAAGAAATAGTTGTCCAAATAACATTTCATGTGGTTAACCATAAGTTCATAAGACTGAAATTTTCTGAACTATTAAAGGAACATACTGATCATTTTAATCTTGGCTATACTTTTCTGCTATGTACTTAAGGTCACATAGGTATGTACTGTTAAGATGGATTGTGAATCTAATCTTTGGGGGTCACTTGGACTTGAGAGGAACCTCGGGTTCCTCTGTGCTTTATTTATTTGTTTGTTGTTTGTTTAATTTTGCCAGTTGTCTGCCTATATTAGGATAAACCAAGCCTTGTTTGGCCTGGAAGCAATAAGGAAATCTTTCCTGTGTTGGTTCTCTTCTTTGTAGACAACATACACACTCTTGAAATTTCACTGAGTATAATCTCCATGACCTCCCTGAAGAACTGATGACTTTCCACAGTTACAGAACATTGAGAGATGGCCAACAGTCCCCTGGCACCTCATTGACCTTGTAGGGAAAGATGGAAAACACTTTCCTTTTTAGTTCCAGTGACCACATAAACTCCAGGTATGGCTATTAAATGCCCATAAGATCAGTTTCACCAGTCTGGTAGGCTACTGTATAATATTTCAATAACCAGATGTTTCTAAATAAACTTTTAGTAGATGTTCATTTTAACCAGTTCCTGTAATTGTTGATCTTTGACCTTGGAAATGTCACCACTGTATATATCATCTTTTAAGTCTCATTATTACTTTCCTTAAGTAAGTTATTCAGACCTTTATAATTGAAAGAACTTTCTTTTTCTTTCTGGAAACATTTAGCCATATTAATCTCTACACACACACATACACACACCCACACTTTACTAAAATATAAAACAATTTTTATCTTTAAATCCTTTTAACATTTGTTCTTAATACCAGTATGAATTAGCTATCTGTTGTGAGAATTTTCTCCCTGGGAAAGGGGGAGGAACTTCTTCATCAGGCTTCAGTGACAAAATATGAAATTGGCTGGGATGGCCTGTTAATGTCCTATTTTTGTGAAAGAGTATTAACATTTAACGAATCCTGCTGTGATTGTTTTAGACTCTCTCAGCTGAAAGTATGAAGATGACAGTGGCTTAACATAGAAAATAGGACAGAG
>JAQHUG010000132.1:3144946-3172893 GCA_028555095.1 Dicrostonyx torquatus
GACTCCATCATTATTTCTTATAGCACATAGGGCCAGCAGCTGTAGGTGTGATACTGCACATAATGGGCTGTTGCTATCCCACATCAAAAACTAAGAAAATGTTCTCCAGGCTTTCCTACAACCTGATCTTATGGAGGCATTTCCTTCTCTCAGATGACTATAGCTTGTGTCAAGTTGGCATAAAACTGGCCATGCACACTTCTAAGAGGCAGAGTCCACAGGAAGCTGTTAGAGTAGTTCAAATCATAGCTTGAGGTCTCAAAATTGCAAAAGAAACAAGGGAAAGAGAAAGAGGTAACGGAGTTTTGAAAAATCCAAAGGTTTGTCTCTAGGTGGAGAGTAACTCCCCAAATATCTCTAAAGAACTTTGCCAGCCCAGTTTCAGGATGCAGGAAGGGTACCAAGAGCTCCCTGTCCCAGAATTGCGGAGGGGTAACTTTTACTTTTGTATCTTCTTACAGTAGTAGTTTTTCCTATAGACATTTCTATAATATGAAACAAAAAATAGCAACTCATACCAGAAATAGTTTAACCATTAGCTGTCCTTAAGGGTGTGATTTCTTTATTTTCTGGGCTGTCGTATTCTTTTTCCCATCACAGAGGTGGTGCAGGGGGGGAGAGGCAGGGATTTGGAGGATATTTCAAGGCAAACATGCTTGAGTCTGAAGGGAGGGTCAAGTGCCTTCTCTAGAGCAAGCTTCTCAGTGAGCTTAAACTGCACGAGGAAAATGTAATCTAACAAAGGCTGCACTGCTTTGATGAAGCTCCTCAACCAGATTAACATTTGAGAATTTAGGGAACCCCGTTTAGAAGTTTGTACTGGTAAAACCTGATACACAGAACTGGAGGAATAAAAGGAAGGATGGGTGGAGACAAAAGAGGAACTTGAAATTAGGTGACATCAGACCATTTTTTTTATAAATTTTATTTTTTGATTGATTGACATCAGACCATTTATGGAGTTGTCTGAGTCAGTGAGACTTTGAAAGGTGAAAGGATTTTCTGACTTATATTAGGTTCAGACCTCAGGTGTATTATTAGTGTTTGAGGTTTGTCTTACAGGAAAAGTCAGAGGTATGTAGGAATTGAGATCTTGTACCCTGTTTTGGGAAAGATAAGGGTGAGGTTTGTTTCTGGTAGTCAGTCATCACTTCCAACCAGAGAGTGGCTATGGAACAGGCATCCCCAATTCCAGTCAAAGCTCCCCCACCCAGTGTCTGGATGGAGGTTGTCAATCTCAGGTTCCTGTAGGCTGAACCCAGATCTCACCTTGGTGTGTGAATGTTGGATGTACTGGTATGCTGAATGGCAAAAGGTTCTCCTCTGGGTGTTTGTAGAGAGAGAAGAGGCAGATAGGAAAAAAGGACCCAAAGTGAGTTTATGTGGCATACCAATAAGACTCCAGAATAGCACTTACTTGCACTGCTCAAGTAGACAAAGGTCAGAAAACCAGACCCTTAGTATGTACAGAAAGTGGTCTCACTCTCCATGGTGGGGCTTAGAAAAAGATGGACATGAGTAAGGGGTGAGAGGAAAGGTCACACAAAGAGGGGGGCTGGGGCCTCACCCTCCTAGGCTTCAGCACCAAATCTTAGTTTGGGATTGATCAAGGTGATGTGAAAATAAAAGAGGGGGCTGACTTCTATAGAACCAGATCTTTCTTAAATCAAAACAAGGAAGGGGCAGCAGTGTCTCCAAGGAACTGGAGACAGCATGCTGAGGCACAGGAGTGTTGGAGTTTTCTAGGGCAGTGAAAGGAACTTTGGGGGCTGAAGAGTCCATCTATATATCTCTGCTTCTGCAGTTTCAAATTTGTAAATACCAACAGAACATGGTATGTTGATCTTCTTATTGGGAAATTCCCAAGTCCTGATTTCCTACAGATGTTATCAGTCTGTCCACTTTCCTGTCCAGAGTTACCTCACCTGAATCTTTTGGGTTTTTAGCCCTTTAGGTACTTACTTTTCAGGAATTGGTACCAAATCAAGGAGCTGACATGTATGAGGAGTATATCCACCATCGGGCCAACCCTCCAAGTGATTCATTAAAGTGAGTTGTGATTCACTTCCTGTTTATCACACCAGCATTGCAATAAGGATTATAAGAGAACAGGGTTTATTGAGACACGGCTTCTCTGTGTAGCCTTGGCTGTCTTGGAACTTACTCTATAGACCTGGCTGACCTCAGACTCAGAGATCCACCCGCCTCTGCCTCCTGAGTGCTGGAACTAGAGGCGTGATCCACCACTGCATGGCAAGAGGTTATATTTTAAAAGCATTTAGCCCACTGTGGGCAAATTTTAGCACTAAGCATTATAAAACGTATTTTTCTTAGTATTTTATTCTTAATACAAATAATTAAGAATACATAATATAAACATAAATATAAAAATAAATACATAAGAATAAGCAGCATTCAATATCTTACAATTTTTCAGCTTTGATACTTGAAAATGATTAAAACTTAAGTAAAATTTCCTCAGTAGCTGGAATCAAGATGCTGTGGGAAAAAGAAGAAACAAATTCTGTTTGGAGAAGAAGAAAGGCGGCATGTTTGCACACATATTCAGCAAGTGATACCCTGTAACTAACGCCTCAACACCTCACTGCGCTTGTATCCTCTTTGTACTGTTATATTGTAGGGTCACTATTCTTTCCAGGGATCCTTCCCAGCTGCTTCCCTTAACGTATACAGTTTCTCTCCACTAAAGCTGATGACAAGTCCATAAACACTGGATGCTAAAATTTACATATTAAATGCATTAAGAGTTTTACCTTCGTGTGTTTGCCATTTCAGTTCATTCCTTTTAGAGTAAGTCAGGTTTACACACTGTATTGTTTCTTCAAAGACTTTCTTTCCTTGTGAAATTTTAAACATACAATAAATATGCACCACTGGTAAGGATATTTGTTTATTCACACATAGACCTTTGGAATGTCCTCCTTTCTTCCTTTTCTTTCTTCTTCCCTCCCTCCCTCCCTCCCTCTCTCCTTCCTTCCCCCCCACCTTCCTTCTTTCTTACCTTCCTTTCTCTTTTTAGACAAGATCTCACTCTGTACTTCAGGATTGCATGTAGCTTGAACTCTTGGCAATCTTCCTGTTTCACTCTCCTGAGTATTAGAGTTACAGGTGTGAACCAGTTCAAATGTGCTTTTTTAAATCCAAAATAATAGTCATAAGCCAAGCTATTGTGTGTAATTTTTTCTTTGTTTTCTTCTCTTTTCTCTGAATGTATCTGTCGTTCTTGTGTCAATCTTGCAAATTTTAAATTATATGCAAGTGTTCCCATCTTTTTGCCTCCCCTACTTGTTCCCTTCTATACCCATTATTCCTCTTTCTACTTTCAGATCAGAGTATTTTGTTATTCTACATAGGTGAATAATATAGTCCTTCCAGAAATCATAGGTTATCAAACAAAAAGTCCAGTTCCAAGTATGGAATGTTTCCCTTTGAGTTGTTCATCATGGATATCTCAGAAATTGCCAAAATAGTTCAGGCTGTTGCCATTACATTTGGTTGCCCACAAGAACTTGATATTAATTCTCTATTGCTGAAGATATCATACACTTTGGTCACAGAATATGGCAAAATAAAGCTGCCACTATCAAGTTCCTCCTTGCTGGCTAGTTTTCGAAGTGACAAATTCTGTGTTGCTGGGGTTAAAAAAAAACCAGCATTCACAACCTTACCCATTTGTGAACTCTGTGAGTAGACTAATAACTGGCTTGGCAAAATATGTCCATGGGTGCTACAGTGATATGAATGATTTGGGGCTAAACAAGTAGGTGGGAATCTACTGCCATTATGTTCTTAAATGGACATGGTATCAAACTCTATTCTGAGTAAGTTAGTGAGGCTCTTGATGCTCATTTCAAAATCTTCTATATCAAGCCAGCCAAAATTCCAGCATGAACTACGGAGACACTTATGAGGCCTCTCTCTATACTGAGAAGCTATTGGCTGTTGGTGGTTACTGAAAGGAGTAGAGTCAATTTTCTTTAAGGGTGTGGCCCCTAGTAGGGTTTCCATGACTCCACATCTGTATGCACACAGGCAGCAGTAGCTGGACTGACTGGGCCATTAAAATAAAAAAGAATAGGGCATGAAGCTGTGGATTGCAAGATTTGGGATTCTGAGAGGAGTAAGAGAGTGAAGAAAAGAGCAGATATGATCAAAATACATTGTATGCCTCTATACAAGTCTCAAAGAATAAACTAAAAATGTCATTTCTCAAACACCAGAATGAAAGCCTCCTTTTACCCCTTTCACAGGGTCCCTTTCTATTTGATTGACTTCTGCCCACACTCACTCTCATATAAACACACACATAAAAAAAGTTAGAAATTAAGTTTCCCAGCTGAGAGAGAACATGCTGTATTTCTTTTCCTGAGACTGCCTTGCCTCTCCCAGTTATAGTATTTTCCAGTTCTGTTCAGGCTCCTGCAAACTTCAGAGTTTCCTTTTTCTTTGTGACTGAAAGAATTCCATTGTGTACATTGATCATGGCTTCATTCCCCATGTCATTGACTGCTGAACATGTAGGCTATTTCCATCTCCTAGCTACTGTGGATAGTGCAGTAAACATGGTTATGCAAGTCTCCCTGTAGCTAGACAGTCCCTCTTGCAATCATCCTCTGGTAAATCTCTATATTGGTTAAAAATATTGTCTGTAGTTTACTGTCCATCAGTGTTAGCCTAACTATAAATCAAGGGCACAGAAGTACTCATATGACGTAATCTTCTAGAGCTAACATTGCAACTTTGATTTATGAGCATTTGTTAACCCTTTTAAACCATGATTGACTTTATTTTTTTCAAAACACTAAAGATATGAGTCTTTAGCCTAAAGTATAAGGCCCTGTAAAGTGCACCTCCTCTCCTCTCTACTTCAGCCAAACTGATCCCAAACCCCTGCCACATGCACTGCCTTCCATCTAGGCATCTGCAACTCTGCACAGTCATTATGTTTAGGTGATCTCTTTTATCCTTTCATTCTTCAGACCCACTTTCCATTATCTATTCTCCAAGAAAACCTCTCCTTGTCCCAACGTTCTGTCATATGTCCATCTTCTAGGCACTGCCTGGATTTATCACGGTGACAATACAGCAGTTATTCACACAATTTTGTCCTTGTTGTCATTCTTACTTATTAAGCTTTGAACTTCCTAAAAAAGTGGGATTATTCATTTGAGCTTGACATTGTGTTGGGAGCATTTAATAAAATGTTGGGAACGTTGTAAATGCTGAGTGAATATTCATTGCTGACTGGCTTATTGAATGAAGTGTTACTCTGTCCCCTGAAAAATTAAATCAAACACATTGTCCTTTTACCCACTCTCCCACAGTCAGGAAGGACACAGGAATAAGGGCATAAACTGTATTTTATCTCGACTCAAGGAGTCTGGGAAGGCATCTCTGGTGTCAAGACACCATCTGGAACCTCCAGCAATCAATGGCATCCTGAGGTAGTTCTTAAGGGACCTTCATCACTGACCTCCTGGTCCTTTAAAGTTCTGTCTTCTTCAAGCAAATGGCAGGGCACTCTCTGGGGTGCTGTGCCCAACTGCAGACCACTCTAAACACCGCCAAGTTCCTTTTTACTTTAAATTTATCTCTAAGAAAAATCAAGTTGGTGAACCACAAAGGAATGATAAACACTTTATATTAAGATGCCAAGTGGCACTTTTATGTTAAAGAACAAGCCGTCTTGCCTTTGGTTTCTGACCTGCTGTGCTGGGAGCATGAATTACAGGCAATCCTTTATTACCGCATGTCAAATCTGACAGGGAGGGCAATGTCTCTACATAAACATAGCAAGTAATTATTATTCAAACTCTTTCGTCCATAAGCTTTCTTTGTGATGAGAACTGTTACACATTGTCACTGTTTATTAGTTTGAACACAGTGGTGATAAGTTACAGCATAAAGGATATTTTTAAAGTGTTTATCTTTTTAACCACCTCAATGAATCAGGTGTCTCTAACTCATTCCTTTCTCTTTTATTAGAACTTTAAAATGATCCAGAAGATGGTAGTTTGAGTGAAGGGAGGATGTGTCTTTGGGGTACCATGCTGAGATAGGTTTATTTTAAATGTCCTGCTAGTACAGCTTTGGCAAGAAGCAGAGATGTCAGCAGTTGATGGGACACACTCAAGAGCACCGTTTCTCATGTTATGATGGGGCCAGGATATCTTTCACAGCTGCGTCCTGTATTTCTCTATAGCTCCATTGTCACACATTTGACACACAGCACAACCGTAAGGAATTGTCTTTCTTAGGTTTCAGCATGGATTGAGCATGGCTTGATTTGACCCAAGCTCTTCTATTTAGCTTTTAAAGTCCGAGAGTGAAAGGAAAAATGCCCTCTTTTAACCATGGTTCCCTCTGATGAAAACAAAAGACCTCAACAGTATGACCTTGGGCACTTGTTTAGTCCTTGGCTTAACTGGGGAAAGAAATGATTGCAGAAAGTGTTCACCTTTAGCCCTGGGTTTTCTACATCAGTGAAGACCCATTTCTATTTCTAGAGGACTGCTGGATATCCATCCTGTTTACTGCCATGTTCTGGGTTGTCAGGGCATTGCTACTAAGTAGGACAGAGGGAAGGTACCAGTCAGTTCCAGAGTGTGCAGGAGAGAAGGCCTGGCAACAGAACATCTGGGCTAGAGGTGCTGCTGCTCTCAAGGAGGCTGTCATCTTTGCAGATTGTGAGATACAGTGCAGTCGGTCAGAACGTACACTGCTGTGTATTCCATAGCTAACTTCCTAGCATAGTGTGAGGGTGAGGAGTTTGTGCTGCCTGCAGGACGAGCATTTTGTTTTCATCTGATTTAGTTTGATTTTTCTTTCTTTCTCAAACCCATTCAAATCTTGTCAGTCCTCCTCAACCCATAGCCTTAGATAGGACAAACCTACTTTCTGTCTTTAATAAACTTAGAACTAAAGTTGTGCAATGGTGGCACATGTCTTTAATCCCAGCACTAGGGAGGCAAGGACAGGTGGATCTCTGTGAATTTGAGGTCAGCCTGTTCTACAAGAGCTAGTTCCAGAATGAACTCCGATAAAGGCTACACAGAGAAACCCTGTCTTGAAAACTAAGCAAAGCAAAGCAAAACAAAACAAAAAAACCAACCCGCAAAAAATCCCTCGGAACTAATTTTTATCTTTATTTTCAGATATATTTACATATCATTGAAAAATTATGTATATTTAAAATACATGCAAAGTGATGATTTAATGTATGTGTATATTTTAATTACTGCAATAAAGTAAATTAACACATCCATCATCTCACATAGATTTTGTGTGTGTGTGTGTGTGTGTGTGTGTGTGTGTGGTGATAATATTTAAAATACATTTACTTTGCAAATTAGGCACTTAGTACAGTGATACTAATTACAACCCCTATATGTTAGATCTATAGCACTGATATTTCTTTTTGAAAATTTAAAATTTATCTTATATTGTATGTATATGAATCTTCTCCCACATGTTTGTATGAGTTTCATGTGTGTGCAGGTGTTCTGGGCACCAGAAGATGGCATCAAGAGTCCCTGGAACTGGAGTTGCTTTGTGAGTCATCATGCGGGTGCTGGAAATCGAACATAGGTCTGTTGGAAGAGCAGCCTATGATCTTAACTGCTGAGACATCTCTCCAGCCCTCAACTGATGCAACATAAAATGTAGATGGTAACTTCTCATCAGTCTCCACTTCCCTGAGCTAATCCCCTGGCAACCACTCCTTCACTTCCTTCCTCATTGACACAAACAATATTTGGATTTCAGTTAGGTGAGGTCATAAAATATTTGTCTTTCTGTACCTGGCTTACTTTATTATAATAATGTTTTCCACGTTATCCTTGTAGCAAGTGGCAAAATAATTTTGAAAGAAAAGCAATAGAGCTGATAAGTAGTTAAAATTAGTCTTGGTTAGGATTCTGTGCGCAGTTGACGTTTTAGTTAGGAAATGAGAGTGACTCCTCTCACCCCATCACAGGGTACTTCTGATTTCAGCCTCTTTCAGGAGCTGGTTTCCACAGTGATGGACCTGGTTTACATTCCCGCCGACAGTGTACTAGGTGTCCTTCCCTTGTCATCCTGAATGTTTGTTGTGTTTTCCTTACCATAGCCATTCTCACGGAGCTGAGGCTGAATCTCCATGTGGTTTTGTTCTGTGTTTTTTTAGATAGCTAAGCGTGTTGAACATTTGCCACGTGTTGATTGAGCAAATGTTCTCTTTTTGAACACTGGCTTTACAGTTCATGTATCCATTTACTGGTGGTTTTTTCTCTTTAGTTCTTTTTGTATTCCAGATATTAATCCCTTGGTGTAAGAGTAGCTGCCAATGATTTTCTCCTGTTTTTTAGACTCTTTTTTCTATGAAAATTGGTGTTTTTTTTTTTGCTGTGTGCAAGTGTTTTAATTTGATACAATTCCATTTGTACATTCTTGGAAGTATTTCCTAAGCTTCTTAGATCCTGATCAGAAAGTTATTGACTATACATATCCTTTAAAATATTTTTCTGTTTTTCTGTAGAAATTCCAAAGTATAAAATTGTACATTAATGTCTGACCAATTTTGGAAAGATTGTGTACATGTATGTGTGTTTGTGTGCATGTGTGTGTGTGCATATGCGTGTTTGTGTGTGTGCATGTATATGTGTGTACGCATGTATGTGTGTGCATGTGTGTGTGCACATGTGTGTGTGTGTGTGCATGTGTGTATGTGCGTGTGTGTGTGTGAATGTGCAGGAATCTGGGTAGGAATCTAGTTTCCATCTTTCACAACCACTCAACCACTGCTGTTTTCCCATGTACCATTTGTTAAAGAGACCATCTTTCCTCTAAGATGTATCTTTGATACAAATCATAAGTTTGAGCAGTCTGTTAGAGAAAAGTTAGAACAGTCTGGGTGTCCTCTTCTATTGCAAGGTTTATGTACTTTTGTGCCAGCACCACCTTGTTTCTGTTACAGTGAATTTAAAGTCAGGCACTGTTTTACAGGAACCATTGGTCTTTTCACTCAGGGTTGTTTTGGTTGTTTAGAGTATTTTGCACTTCCATATGAGTTTTAGGATTGATTTTTCTATTTTTTTAAGAATGTCATTAGAATTTTTATAGGGTTTTCGATGGATTGTTTTTGAGTGAGATGAAATATCAATATGGCTTTGTTTTGCATTTACTGAATCACTAAGGAGGTTGAACATATTTTATATGTTTCAAACCATTGTGGTGGTTTCAATGAGGATGGTACCCACAGGCTCATCTATTTGAATGCTTAGTCCCTGGTTGGTGGAATTGTTCTGGACTGAGGTGTGGCTTTATTGGAGGAGGTATGTCATATGAGGTCACACCTTTCCCAATTATCTCCCCTTCTCTCTATCCCTCAGTCTCTCCTCCTTCCTTTCTCCTCCTCTCTCTTCCCTGTACTTGTGATCAGGATGTAAGCACTGTTCCGGTGCCATACCTGCTTGCTGCCATGTTCTCTGCCATGTTGGTCGTGGATTGACCCTTTGAAGTAAGTCCCTTTTAAGTGTTTTTTTTTCTTTTTTCAATAAGCTTTGGTAATGGTGTTGTCATGGTAACCAAAGGAAACTGAGAAAGCCACTTTCACAATATGAACTCTGTTGAATCATGTACATAGGGGGCACCCTTTTGACTATTTCATAGATTTTTTTATAAAAAAATTTCTGTTGCTTCAGTTAAGTTTACTCCTTATTTTTTTGTTTCGATTTGGTTTTTGGTTTTTCTCTGTATAGCCTTGACTGTCCTGGAACTTACTCTGTAGACCAGGCTAGTCTGTACCTCAGAGATCTGCCTGCCTTTGTCTCCCAAGTGCTTTACAGGTGGTAGCTGCCTGGTATTGGTTCTTGAAACTAAATCTGAGTCTTCTTCAAGAGCAATAAGAATTCACTGATGAGCCACCTCTCCAGTCCCATAAAAGGAGTTTTAAATGACAAAAATGATGTAATTCTCTCTCAACAGTGATTGTCTCTGGGTGGAAAAATTACGGATTCCTTAAAATTGTTTCTTTTGTCTCTATTTTCTGATTTTTTTATTTGTAATATAAGGCATAAATGCACACATGTATGTATGAATGTGTACTTATATAATACACATATTTTTGTTTGTTTGTTTGTTTTTCAAGACAGGGTTTCTCTGTAGCTTTGGAGTCTATCCTGGAACTAGCTCTTATAGATCAGGCTCGAACTTGCAGAGATCTACCTGCCTCTGCCTTCTGAGTATTTGGATTAAAGTACTGGGGCCACTGCCCAGCCAATACACATTTTTAGTGGGTATTTCATTAGGTAGACCTGTTATTTCTGAGGAACAGTATATTTTTACAATCTAAATTTCTGTATGAGAAGTGAGAGTTCCTTATGTATAATGGATAAAGAGGTGGATGAGAACAGTGGAATAGAGAAGAGAGGGAAATTGCATCTCTTAAGGGTAGCTGGTACCTGAAAATAGGTTTTATACACCAGTCCCTCAATCTACCCTGCTTATACATGTCTTGTTTTAGTTCCTTGACGAATCTTTGTGCTTATAAAGTCATGACAGGAGAAATGAGTTCCTTGGCATTCTAGTGACTCTCTGGAGCCATGTGCTTCATGGCAGGAGACTGACGTGAAGGACTTTCACTAAGTGCATCATAGAGGTTTATGGCAGTGTGGGCATTGTGGAGTGACCAAAGAAGCCTCCTCACTGTTTCTACTATTTCCTTTCTAATGAGACTAAATTGTCTTTAGGTTTCCAATGACCATGTTGCACAAGTTCTTCTCTAGCTGTGTAAAATGAGATGGGCATGTTTCTGGTCCAGATAAGGTGGTATCATCTTTTTCCTTTTGCATGTGATACAATAAAAACTCGCTAAGTATAAATGAGAGCTCATTGAGTGTTGTTTTGTTTTAAATATATGTATTGAAATATTTATTTAAATATATAATTATATTAATATGTATTAATATTATATATACATACATACACACACACACACACACACACACACACACACACACACACACACATATATATATATACTGTGTGAGGTATAAAAGCTTGAAACTATTGGGACAATCTTGCTACAATGGCGGAGTAGAGGATAAAATCCTCATCCTTGGAAAAATGGGAGAATAACTGAAAAAACTGGGGTGTTTTTGATATTGCTCTGTTCCTGAAATTTCTACCTTTATTGTACATAGTCATCATTTTGTTTGATTCTAACAGAGCTGAATTATCTTAACTAGCTTGTTGCTGCTTTGAGGACTAGCTTTCAGCAGCTCAGGGTCAGAGGGGGATCCACAGAGTTGGCAAACTCCTCACTCATTTTGACTTTTCTTTCTGAGGGAGTAAAACTTAACACTCTGGGGCCAGTGGAAAAGGGAAGCTGGTATTAAGTAGAACTACAGGGTAAAGACATGCTACCCGACTGCTGGCCCCAGCCAGAGGAGCCTGTCGTCAAAGAGACATCAGCGGCAGATCACCTCAGGGTTGCCAGGGTCAGGGCATTTCTGCAATTTGACAGATGACAAATTGTACAACTGAGATACCCCAAAATATTATTTTTGATTTCACATACACCACACACACATGCACACACACACTAATAAATGTGATTTTAATAATCAATTTTGACTACTTCTATGAAGATATATATTTAAATTCATTCTATACTCCTAGTAAAATCCGAGAAAAACACTAACTTGCTATTTGAAGGCACTGCTAGTGCAGCATTGTACATTGTGAGGCAGCATCAGAAGTGTTGTTACTTTACATAAGTCCTCGTGTGTCTGTCTGTCCAGTAGTTTGCCTACTCTATACCTCCTCTACAGTTTCTTCAACCTACTGAAGACTTGCCATTCATCAGCACCCTAGCTGAGATCCTGACATTGTGTGTGTGTAGACAGATAATGGATTTCAATACAACAACTAAAAATAATGACGTGGAACTATATGATGTTACCTTAAAAATAACTTTAATATATATTTTCCTAAGAAATATATATTAAAATTAATATACTACTATTAATAATTAGTATATTACTAAAAATTAAGTAATATAACTATTATCTAAACAATACATAGTTTCATAGTTTTGTGTATAAATGTATGAACACACACATTCTCTCATTTATATAGCGTTATGAATGGAGCAAATTGATGTTATTTTTGAGAACAGGATCAAACTGGGGAATGCAAAGAGTATTTTAAGATTTTATTATGATTTTTAAATAATATATGAAGCTTTACTGAATGAATTTACTTATGTACTACCTACATAATTAAAAAAAGCAGAATTCAAGGTCATGTTAAAATATTTATCATTGCTTTGAGCCCTGTGATGATCACTTCCCACCTACTGCGTTAAACAAAAATATTGACACACAATTTGCTTTCATATATTGAGATTTTGGACAGGAAATCATCTCCTCCTTTTCTTTCCCTCCTCCCTCCTGGTCCTGTTTCTTTTTCCTCACACCACTTCCTTTTTCGTTCCAGGCCTACATTTCTGTTGGGTGGAACTTTTCTAGAGTGGAGTACACTCTAGAGTAGATTATATCTACTCTTTGACTTCAGACTCCTGCTTCTCCTGTAATCTAGGTTCTTGACTCAGGAATGGGTAGCACTTTTTTTTTCTGGAACCCTGTGTAAGTGTTCTGTTTGGAAATGACATTTTGGCATCATGCTGGACACAGAGCAGTTCAATGGTCAGACTTGTTCTATAGAAGAACGGAAATCTGATTCTGATGTGCAACCTCCAAACTTTTTGGTATTTTTACCAGCTCTTCATAGCCAGTTCTGCAAGACCCCATGTCCTCCAAAAATGTCCCCCTTTTGCTTTGGATAGTTGAGTTTACCAATGTTGCTCACAGCCAAGAACTGGTGAATGCAATTCTGAGATGAGTAAGAATCACTAGAGACATCTCATGGGAACAACTATAGACTGAATATCCACAACCATGTGTCATTTGTGGCTTTTACAGCAGTGGGTCAGTTGTTACTCCCCTCTGTTTAATCATACTAGTGATACTAACTAGCTTCTTTGCATGCCCCTGATTGCTTTCACTCCTGATTGCATGGAGATGGAACAGAACTCCTGAATACATAATGGAATGAGCTGCTTTCAAGCAAACTTTGAGCTTTTTAGATATATATGCATCTATTTTTGTAGCTCGATTCACAGTGGTGAACTGTATCTCTTTAGAATGATTGCCGCTGAATTTCATCGCTGAAGGGAACTTGATAACTATGGAGAACACGCTTTCATTTCACAGTTTAGACTTCGAAGCTACATATAGTTCATTTTTTAAAAACCTCAGATCACAGAGCTATTTAAAGGAAGAATTAGGCTTTAAAATCAAGACCCGTGAATTTTAATCCAAAGATTTTATAGTTGCAGAAAAGAACAAAGAATTTGAAAGACAACTTTGCCATGAAAATGAAGATAAATAGTAATGACTTTTAGAATGTGGCTAAACAATATCTAACCAAGGTGTGTCTTACTTCCTACATACAATGCTGAATTTTGTAAAGTTTTGTCTTTTTTTTGGTTTTTCGAGACAGGGTTTCTCTGTAGCTTTGGAGCCTGTCCTGGAACTAGCTCTTGTAGATCAGGCTGGTCTCGAACTCACAGAGATCTGCCTGCCTCTGCCTCCCGAGTGCTGGGATTAAAGGCGTGCGCCACCACCACCTGGAAAGTTTTGTCTTTTCTTAATTAACAAAATAAATGTATATATTTATGACATACACTGTAATGTTTTGATCTACATGTACACTTTGTAATAATTGCTCAAGCTAATTAACAAGTGTCTAGCATATATGGTGGAGAATTTAAAAACGCCTGTGAATCTTCTGAAACAAGTAATTTACTATTATTAAAAAAACAGTAACTTTAAGTATGATTGAACACTAGAGCTTATACTTTCTATCAGACTGCAAATTTGTAGTCATTCACCACCATCACCCTTTGTACAGATTATTACCTTCCACTAGTCTGTAGTAACTACTATTCTATTATCTCTTTTCAAGAGTTCAACTTTCATAAATTCAACAAATGAGTGTGATCATGAGGTGTCTGACTCTATGCTCAGCTTATGTATGTCACTTGACATAGTGCCCTCTAGGTTCACCCATGTTGTTGCAAATATCAAGAGTCTATCTTGAGTATATGGCATATTTTTAAAATCCATTTGTCTGTAGATGGTGAGTTCTGCTGTTTTCATTTCTTGGGTGTTGTGCCTAATGCTTCAATAAATGTGGAGATATAGATATAGCATCACAGAGATTTCAATACATCTTATAATGGAAGTGTTGAATTATATGTTAATTAAACTTTTGGTGTTGGGATAAAAGTTCATACACTGATGCATAATGGACATAGCAACATACAGAACTGTCAGCTAATAGTATGTGAGAGTTCTGTTTATCCCACACCCTCCCACAACTCATCCTTTAACTCTTTTGATAGCAGCCATTCTAACAGTTGTTACACTTCACTGTGATTTTAAAATGCGTTTCTTTGCTTAGTGATATGAAGTGCTGCTTTCATGTTTTCTTTTGTCTGATTTTAAATAGTTGTTTTCCTATTATTGAGTAGTATTAACTCATTGTACATTTTGGAAATGAGGCCCTTACCTAATATGTAGTTTGCAACAATTATGCCCAGTTAATGGATTCTCTCTATTAATTATTTCCTTTGCTTTTCCAAAGGCTTTCAGTTAGATAAAAATAATACCAATTTTAATAAGTAATTGCTTTCATAGTCTGTGTTTTTTAATTAGTATTTAAGAAATCTTTTCCCAGACTAGTGTCAGAGAATTTTCCACCAATGTTTGCTATTGATCTTTTTGTAGTTTCAGGTCTATGTCTAAGGCTTTTATCAATTCTGAATTGATTCTTATATGAAGCTGAGATAAAGGACCATTTCTCCCCTTCTCTCTTGCAGATTTCCACTTTTCATAACACCATTATTGAAGATACTTTTCCATTGTGTTTTTTCAGTATGCTTGCAAAAATCAAGTGATCCTATATGTGTGGTTTTGTTTTTTGTGTTTGTTTTTGATTGGATAGGGCTGCTTCATGCCATTCCTAGGATAACTGTAACTGTAGATTTGTTTATTTTGAATACAGTGTTGTGATGTCTATAGCTTTTTCTTTTTGGTCTGGCCATTTGAGATCATCTGTGATTCCATACAAATCCTATTTTCTTTTCTTTTTGTACAAATTAAACTGGAATTCTGGTAGAAATTGCATCTATATATGTATATTATTTCCCAATGTATATTTTAGTAGTGTCCATTTTTCCAATCCATAAATACATTTTTACTACTCAATTTATTTGTGTCATCTTCAACTTTTTTCCCAATATTTTCTGTGTTTTAGAATATAGATCTTTGACTTTCCTGGTTAAATTTACACCTAACAATTTATTTTGTTTTATTTCTATTATGAATAGAATTTTTTAAAAATTCCTGTTCAGAGATTTTGTTATTAGTCCATATAAAGGTATTTACTAAAGAGCAAATATGCCAAATTACAATTTCAGTAGTATATTTTCTTTGTATAATATCATATAACCAGAAAATACTTTTATTTTTTTATGATTAGGTTTCTTTTTGTTTCTTTGTCTTATAACATTCTTTTGGCTGGGTCTTCCAGTGCTTTGTCAAATAGATGTAGTAAAAGCAGACATTTTTGTCATATTCCTGATCTAATAGGAAAAACTTTCACCTTCTTACCGCAGAATTTAACATAGGTGTGGGCTTGTTGGATGTGCCCCATATTTGGTTGGGTATATTTATTCTATACATATATTTTCAGGGCTTTTAAACATGTATGTGGTCTACACATGTGCATGCATAATCCACTGACACCTTTTGGATGCCTTCCTCTATCACTTTCCACCTAAATTTAAAAACAAGGGTATCATTGAACCCGAAGCTCACCATTTTGACTGGTGATCAGGTTGCCAGCATCAGTATCCTGCTGTGATAATTTCCCCAGCACTGAAATTATAAGGCGACATGCCTAGCCTTTTCATGTGTGCCCTGGGAATCTGATTTTAGGGGTTTATGCCTGCATGGCTGATACTTTACCGACTGAACAATCTTGCTTGCCCCAGTGCTGTATGTATCATCCAGTCCTTTTTTCACTTATTGATATGACCATGTATTTGTCTTTCATTCTGATATATGGCAAATAATCTTTATTGATTTGCATATTATTGAGTCAGACTTGCATCCAGGGGTAAATACTGCTTGATCATGTTGAATGGCCTACATTTCTTTTATATTGTCTTATACTGGCTTCAGTGAGGGTAAATGCTGGCTTAACAAAATGAATTTGGAAGTATTTGTCCCTTTTCTGTTTTTTAAAGATATCTAAGAAAAGTTATTTTAAATGT
Organism: Dicrostonyx torquatus; assembly: GCA_028555095.1. Taxonomy (NCBI): domain Eukaryota; kingdom Metazoa; phylum Chordata; class Mammalia; order Rodentia; family Cricetidae; genus Dicrostonyx; species Dicrostonyx torquatus. Next base: position 3,161,349 of record JAQHUG010000132.1, read on the forward strand.
TTAGTTGAATCCAACTCTAAAGCTATCTGATCTAGGCTCTTATTTGATGATGCACTCTTACTCATTCCATCTCCCTACTTATTATTGGTCTATTTTTTCTCCAATTTCTTCATGTTTCAATTTAAATGTATAGTTTTTCATAAATTTATCAGTTTTTCTATTTCTGCTTTTTTTAGTTTATGATTGTTCATAGTATTTGCTTGGCCTGTATATTTAAAATATTTTATTTGTTAATTATTAGTGCGCGCGCGCACGTGTGTGTGTGTGCAAATATGTGCATGCCATTGAGCTTGTATGGAGGTCCATGACACATTTTTTTTCTGGGTCCTTGGAGCATGTAGCTCTCTGGGAGGGCTGCCCATCTCTAGGAATAGTTGCCACATCTCCTGTCTTCCTACTTCACAATATTTCCCCTTCATGTATGTGTATGTTGCTCCTTAAAAGAGATTATGCTCTCAGAGAGTCTTTATCAAATGAATTTTGATACCTCGATTTTCATTCAACGAACACACATTGAACATATACACCCAGCACGGATTATTTTGAGAGAAATTAGTGACATGGATATGAAAAAATATTTCACTGCTTTCAGGAGAACCAGATTATATTTAAAGTAATGGCACATTTTAAAGTGGGAGATGGAAAGAAAAAATATACATGATAAGGTACTTAAAACCTGTTGTATTTCATCATAATATATTTAAAATCTATTATATCCTTAGGACCTCAAATTAAGAAGCTCTGATAAGAACTTCTGCTAAGGCTGTACAGTATCCCAAAAAATGATTATACTGATAAACAAGACAAAACAAAGCAACAATAAAATATCCCAATATTATAAATTGGTCATTTAATTTCTATTTTTCCTAAGAGAGATACATGCAGGGGGAGATCACTTCCTTTAATCCTTATGGACACCCAAATGAGCAGATGCACAAGCCCTTTATATAAAATGGCATATCGTGGGCATATCACCTATATATAACTTTTGCAAAGTTTAGATCATTAGAGATTTTATACATAGTAACCAACTTAATGTGACTATTGAGAAATATTTATTATACTTTGTTGTTTAGTGAATAATAATAAAATAACAATAAAGAATATTTGAAAATATTATGTTTTCAAGTTTTGGTTGTTTGAACTCACAGGTACAGAACTCCTAGATACAGACAGTTGAGTATATGCTTTCAACACATGTGGTTTAAAAAAAGGTCTGGAAAGAACTAGGAGGACATATATGCTAGTAAATGAGCCACAGTCCTTGGAAAGATTAGGTGATAATGGACAACATGAAATTTGGAGAGTGGTAATAAAACAATGTCGTCATCTTAGTAGTGATTTTGGAAGATTATGTAGATATTGTTTTGTTGTAATGGGTGCGGCTGTATTCCCAACACTTGAGAGGAGCGCGGCCGTTTGTTCCCAGGGTCGCAGTCACATGGAACCAAACTGTTGTATTAAGGGGAGGCGCGGGCTGTGTCCCGCCCAGCTCCCGGTGCGGGCGGGCTGGCTTACATTCGAAATAACCACACGAAAATTGTATTAATTAAATTACTGCCTGGCCATTAGTTCTAGCCTCTATTGGATAATTCTTACATCTTGCTTTAACCCATTTCTAAAAGTCTGTGTGTCACATGAGGTGGTGATCTTAAAGGGAATAATCATTCAGCATGTCTGACCCTGGTGACTCACAAATCATAAGTTAGAGCAGAAAGCATTGAGCTGATCTGAAAAATCTCTGCTATGACTTAGTACTGCCATTCCAGTTGAGTTATTAAACCTGTGTGTAAAAGAGAAAGGATGCAACATTAAGATGGATCTCAATTCCATCTGAACTCCAGTTAGTATGTCAGTATAATTTGGTAGTATATACACCTCTACTAATATTTCCCTCAGCTGGTCCCCAGATTAATACACATGAGTCTCTTCCAACATTCTGGTGAGCAATTTCTGCAGACTGTTTTCTTAGGAAGTTCCATTCATTAGAAAACTAAGGAGTCCTTGAGATTGTAGTTTAATACTGTTCTCAATGGCAGGAGGAAAGAGACCATGGAAAATGTTTAATGATACGGCTATTGATAGTTCGGTCACATAGCTTGTGACTGAAGTCAGGCTTACCCATCTATTCTCAACAAACCAATTAAAGGAGCCAAAGCAGTGATGGGAAACAGGAAAGGAAATTGATTCAATGTTGCCACATTGGAAGAGGTGCAAAGAGATCCAGAAAACTCCCAAAATCTCTCTGCAGTAGTCAAAGTGAAATTAATGTTTAAACACAGGGCCAAAGATAACGCACATCTATGCAGTCCTGGTCAAGATGTGGTCCCATCCATCACCGATCAGCTATTGTATGGGCTTCAGTGAGGTAGTGTGACAAGTTGGTAGAACTATGTAAAATCTCTGAGAAAAGTACTTCCTCTGGATGGTGCCTTTTTTTCTCCCAGCATAAATTAATGGAGGAGAATCCTATGACTTTAGAATCTATTGCTTCAAGAATTTGATAGACTGGAGACACACATGTCTCTCCACATAATATCTTCATTCCTATCAGACCAGTTACAATATAGCAGTTTTCCTAAGACAGAGCACTATAAAATATATTCAATTTTAAATCATCTTCAAACTGCACAATAATAAGTACATAGTGTATTAGGTGGCTTTGAAAGGGTAAATTGAATTTAGTAACATATGGCTTTTTATAATCGTCTGTATGGAGTCTCGCCTTAGATTAGGTAGTTTGCTACTTAAAAAAATTTAAATTACCATATGCAGAAAGCCAATGCTTATCTAACTGATTGCTTATTTCCTAAATAACTAGAAAACTGAAATGAATGAAAATGTTTTCAAACACTGAGAAATGGCTAGAATTGTGATTTACAAGACAAAGGAAGTAATTTAAATGATCCATAAACTTCTTTGTGGAACCATTTTTGGATCATATATAGAAAAGGTTTCAGTGGGTTGATAAGAAACATTGAGGAAGGTTGTGATGATAAGATTTGAAAGGTTAAATTTCCAAAAAAATTTACAAGTTTGTATAATGATTCTCCTGGTTTTGTTGATAAATATTAAACCATAAAAGAAGAAGGAAAGAGAGAATGGGAAGGACCTTAGTATAAGGAGAAGGACTAGGAGCAGAGGAAGAGGAATTAGTTGAAGCAATTCCCACAGCTCATCTCAGTCTGAGAGCCAGCCATGCTCCAATCTGCAACAGAGTCCTCTCAGCACTCAGGTATTCAAAAGAGACATAAGAAGAATCAAAATGTAGCACTAAGTTTGACAAACTTCAGAATGACCAAGGTGATGAAAGTAGCTTAACTACCAGATAGAAAAATGCTGAACAGGTGTTAAAGGAAGAAATGAAACAGCCAGGCAATCAGCAGCATAAAATTCCAAGTGTCTAGCATGTGATTTGAAAATTATAGATATAAAGGGGCAAGAAAATGTGTCTCATTACTAGGAGAAGAGTCAGTTGATCCACATAGCCAAAATTATTAAAGATATTAAATTAAAAGGCTAAGATCTTCAAAGATAGACTCAAGGATTTGATGGAAAGCAAGAGCACAATGAGGTGTGAGGGTAAATAAAATTCCCACATGGAAAGAATGGAGTTGAAAAATAGAGTCAGAAAAAAAAGCATCCCAGATGGCATTAAAGTAGGCAAAATGACAGGAAAACTAGCTAGTGATGACATAGCAACATATTGTCCAAAATATTAAGTATTTGAATCAACAAACATATAACATTTTTAAATATGTTGAAAAGTTTTAGTGAACAAATACAATAAACACATTGGCCTCTGAGGATCAACACAAAGATAACTGAATTAAGGCATATCAAAGTCCAATCGCTGACAACCTGGACTGAAAAGGAAGAAAACCAAAAAAAATTAAGCAAATCACAAAATAGGTATAAATACATTGTTATAGATTTCCCATCAGAGAAGTAATATAACCCACAGAATACTAAAATGGCACCTTTACATTTTCAATGTGAATTTTGTTTAATCTAATGTTTTGTGTCTATGGAGCAGAGATTTTTATGGGCCAAAGAAAAGCAGCATCATGTTCCAGCAAAGAGAAGTTGAGAGCAATTTGTCACCAACAGACTTGTTTGACATAAAAAGCAAAAGCTAAATGATTTCCTCAAACAGTGTATGCCAAAAGGTGACCATAGTGATGGATCCTGGGATACAATATGCAGTCCCGGGTTCATAGTAAAGGTAGGAAGATTTTAATAATACTGATCAGTAGTCTACCAAGATGCCATTATACAATTGAGATTCTACATAGAGTGAGGTAGAAAAGTGATATATTAAGGTAAGACTACTGAAGAATTCTTATTTGCTGATAATGAGCAGGTTCATGGTCTACCACCATGTAGGTATAATTTCTGATAAAAACAGTGCTTGAAGAAATTATGCACAACAGATACAAGGATGCAATTTTAGTTTTGAAAGAAAAGCAACAACATCCTCCCTTTTGTACTATATGACCTGCAGGTTCTTTGTTCTGGCTATGTTTCCCTGTGGGACTTCTATTAGGTTCAAGGTCAATGGTTGGCTGTCTCCCAATTTTGACTTCCGTAAGACTATTATGCAAGGAATGGTGAACTTGACAAAGTAATATAAAGACAGAATTCCATGCCATTAATTTCATTCACTACTATTAAGCCTGTTTTCAGAAAGAGAGAAGGCAGAAGTGGCAGCAGCCTTTCACGGATCTTTAGGAGCAATTGCAGTTTCAAATGGTCCTAAAGGCTGTCTCCTTAGCAGACCTGTGACTGACCACTCAAACATTGCATCACCAGGGACACGCCTGACATTTTGTTTAAGTGGTGCTGAGTGACTTCTCTTCAAGCACAGGTCACTGTGACTTGTCAGAGAAACTGATGAGCTGCTAACATCAACCCAAACAGGGGACCACTGGTGTCATGTGAATTTCTCTTGTGTTGTTGACATTTTCTACTTTCTCAGTGATTATTGCATCTCACCAAGATTTCTGTATATATACTTTTCTTAAGCAGATAACAACATACTGCAGCAGGATCCAATGATAGGATGAAATTAAAGAGCAGAATGAGCTTAAGAATGGATTTCAATTTATTCATGTCAATCCATTTTCCAAAGCTTATGACACAAATATCTTTAAAATGATTTTTATTTTAAATCCACAATGATGGTGCAAGTTGGAAAAAAAATGTTAGCGGTGCCCCTTTTAAGTGGCCTGTAGATATTTTCTTCTAAATGTAAATAGTATAAAATCTACCCTTCTCTTAAGACATTGTTTACATTTAATGCCATCAACAATTCTTCTATAACTCCTGCAGTTTTCAGTGTTCTCACATGTGAGCACCAGTAATGTTCACATTTTACCACATAGTTAGCTATTCTTAGATCCATTTCGTATTGATTTTCAGCTAATTGTCTGGCTTCAGACTTGCCTCCTGAAATATTAGTTTTGTATTCTGACTTATAGCTGGTCTCCCTAAAACACAGTAAAGAGTATCAAATTGTAGCAGGGTACGTGATTGCAATTTGATATGTATGTAATTTGCTGATGTGAAATCAATGGTGGCGATATGGCATTAGAGCTAGCAGATAGCTAAAATATCGTATTGTTCTTTGAAGGAAAAAAATGTCTGATGCTGTGGCTCATGAAATTGCTTGTCTTGTAAGCCACCATTGCTTCTTGATGTGCTGTTAGTTTTAAACAAATATTTGTCTGTCAGCCACAACAGGAGGCACTTGGATGTGCAGGATATAAGACATAATTCCTGATGTCAAGGACTTTTGCCTATAAGAGAGACAGCAGATAAAGAGAGAATTTTTAGGGAGTGATGTGTGTTAAGTGCAGGGTGCTATGGCAACACAGAAGTATATAGACCAGGTTTGGAGGTGAGGTGATTCTTCTACAGGAAATAACAAATTGAGCTAGCTGAGACCTGAAGGATGAGTAAGAGAAGAATCATTGTAACAGAGATACTGTGGGAAAAATTTAATTTAGACAGATCACTTTTTAAAAAAAAAATAGAAATAACTTATGCAGGATTGGAGCCCCGACTAAGATAAGAATGTGACAATCTGGAGGCAGCCACATGTCTTGGTTGTGCTAATGTTCAATGTTATTATAGACATATACAGAATAAATTAAAGTGTCTTAAGAAAGACAGCATCATGATTGTCTTATACAAGTAACATTCTAGGTATAATGTGAACAGACTGGAGGAGGGTGAGGTAAAATGCAGAGATCATAGTTAGGTGGCTGAAAGCTGCATTATATTTCTGCCTAACATTTTATATCTCTGAAGTGTGAATTCATATAGTTATCAGTGGCAATTCATGAGCTATCTGGAAGCTTTTATTTTATTTCCAATTCTTTAATATCTAATATTGTAGTTTATAAAGAACGACAATTTGAATTCAATGAAAGAGAGAATTATTAGAATTTTGACAAAAATCAAGACTCATGAGGAGTTGCGAAGTGGACATGAAGGGAGCAATGTGTTTGGAACTCAACACTGGAGTCTGATGACATTGCATTGGGAAAAATGAATTCAACAAAAAGACAATGATGATCTCTATATAAGAACATAAAAGTGGGGAGGAGAAGACATTGATGGGAGCAGGGGAGCTCATACAATTCAGTTTGTTACATAAGAATGTTCTGATGACCATTCCACATGGAGAATGCTGATTTTTGTTTGGTTGCTTTTGAGCCTGAGTCTGTAGTATAGGCTGGGCTGGTGTTGAACACACTCACTATATAGTTCAGATTGCAGAGAGACCTAGAACTCGAGATCCTCCTACTTCAGGCTGCTGAGTCCTGGAATTACAGGTCCACACCACCACAGTCAGTTTACCACTAGAAATTATATCACAGTTCTGCTTATGAATGAACTTTGGAATGAAGAAACATAGACAAGAATTATGGGTTAATGTAGGATGTAAGCACTAGCAAGAAGCCTGAGCTAATAGGCCAACTAGTTTGTAATTAATGTAGACCTCTGTGTGTTTCTTTGGGACTGAACAGCTACGGGACTGGCAGAATGGCTGTGGGACCAGGCAGGACAAAAAAAACCCTTTCGACAAAGCAATCATCGCTGAGTTGCAAAGCCAGCAGCTTCTGTTCAAGGGTCATTCTAGCTTTGGGTCTTGTTAGAGTTTGACTCTAATATTGATGCTTTCATGCCTGTTGACCTCCCCTAAGAAAAGCCCAGTTTTCTCTTTTCTGTTCTGATAGAAACATCAAATGTGCACTTTTTCCTGCTGTGTTCTAGCTCACAAATTCAAGATAAATTATCCAGTTGCATTTCTCATCATATTAAAGATACTGATGTATTAGTTACTGTCTCATTGCTGTAACCAAACACTTCACAAAAAGCAACTTAGAGAGGATAACATACTTTTGCTCACAGTTCAAAGCATAATCAGTCATGTCAGGGAAAGCATGGGGGTTAGGGGTGAGGGAGCTGTGGTAGCAGCAGCTGAGGCAACTGGTCACCTTGTACCTGTCTTCAGGAAGCAGAGAAGGGAGGAACACTGTACTTGGATAATTTTCTGCTTTTGTCCCTCATTGGTTAAAGTCAACATTCAGGGTGGGTCTTGTCTCCCCAGTTAAGTCACCTTGTGACCCCTTTTACAGGTGGACCCTGGTGTATCCCTTAAGAGATTCTAAGTCCCATCAAGTTGACAGTGAAGTTTAGCTGTCCTAACCAAAGCATGCAATTATCTGCAGGAACGGTGGACACATGAGCGAAGAGTAGTAAGTGTGACAAACTTGTCACCACTCTTTTTAATAAATTCCCCTAGATCACAGGCAGCATCAGGCACTTGCTAATTATCTACCTCGGTCCTTAGTTATTGCCCAACACTATTCTATCAATTAATTGTACCTCCACCGAGCTTCAATTTTATTTTATTTTAGTTTAGTTTTAGTTTTCATCATGCTGTTTAATCTAGCATGTTGCCTAGAAAGGCTTGTTAGCAAGAGTACAAATACGTCTCCAGCATGTCTCTTAGAGACCGGTTCATCCACTGCTCTGTTTGGCCGCTAGTCTCTTGTCTCTCTCTTCAGCAATTGTGAGGCGGATTCCTTTCCCTCGGGGAAGAGAAATCCATGGTTTGTTGCCCTTGCCAATAACAAAAATGTTGGAAAGCAGGGTGGCAAAGCTGTTGCCATTGGCATCTTTCACATGGACCACATCAAAAGAGCCGGGATGTCTCTCTCTGTTGGTGATCACACCAATTCTTCCCAAGTTAGCACCTCCAGTCACCATACACAGGTTACCAGTGTCAAACTTGATGAAGTCAGTTATTTTGCCTGTATCCAAATCAATCTGAATGGTGTCATTCACCTTGATGAGGGGATCAGGGTAGTGAATAGTGCGAGCATCATGGGTCACCAGATGTGGGATTCCTTTTGTGCCCACAAAGATCTTTCTTACTTTGCACAACTTGTACTTGGCCTCCTCAGGTGTAATACGATGAACAGCAAAGCGACCCTTGGTGTCATAGATCAGACGGAAGTTCTCTTCAGTCTTGTCAATGCTGATGACATCCATAAACCCAGCAGGGTAGGTTATATCGGTCCTGACTTTGCCATCAATCTTAATGAAGCGCTGCATGCAGATCTTTTTCACTTCATCGCCAGTCAGGGCATACTTAAGCCTGTTACTCAGGAAAATGATCAGAGACAGACATTCCCTCAGCTTGTGAGGGCCAGTGGATGGACGAGGCGCAAACACGCTGGTTAGTTTATCCAGCATCCAATGTTTTGGAGCTGCTACAAGCTTCAAGTGTTTCTTGGGACCACGAACCATGGCTGCGCTGGGAATGGAAAGAGAGACGAGCTTCAATTTTAAAAGAGGCAAAGTTCAAAGCCAGACAAATATCTGTCAGTACTCAAACTCAGTTCTCTGCACTACTCCTCACTACATTGAGAAGGCTATTGAGATCGAAAATATTATTAAGACGTTTAGCTGATGTATAATGGAGGATCCCCCAAATGTATCTAAAATCCGAAGGTCTTCTAGCAGACAAAGGCCATTTTAGAAAGGACCAAGGCCTCTTAAATCAGTAATATGAGAGCCCCTTTGCTGTTGACACTATTTAATTCAGATGAATAAAACAGGTTTCGGGAGTTTCTTAAGGGAGCTGTCAGTTTGCAGCAAGAAGTCAACTGTGTCCTGTGGTTTGGCCCTTTGGTTTTCAGCACATTATGTGGCTTACCTCTTCACATTTTAGGTTCAGTAAAACATCCATCTGAAATAAGCTAAGTATTAGTCATTACCTTTGACATTGTGTGTAGAATGTTTGGGCTTTTATGAACTGTGGCTCGAAGGCATCAAGTGTTTTGAGTTTGCAGCTGACAGTGAATTGAGCCCCTTAATGACAGGCAACCCTGTGAAGGGAGATCATAAAGTTCAGCAACAGAATATGTTAGAAAGGGAAACACTTCCTGGTGTTTTGAAACATGCCCTTCAGCAAATCTGTTAAATTCATTTTAACCTAGACCTTTTCTTCTTGAATGTAATAAAGCCCATGAAATGATTGCACTGTTGAGAGGGTCTCTCCTGTCGTTTACAGTGGTGAAAATTCATGGAGTAAGTAAATTACTTTAGTTTTCAATAAAAATGTTAATATTTCCCTCAGATGTGAACAAAGGACAATGCCTTTCAATAATGACATCATCAAATCCTAAGAGTGAAGGGAGAGAGTCAGAGAGCTGAGAGGGGGATGGTGGAGAGAGGGATAAGGAGGGGGAGAGAGGAAGGGAGGGGGATGGAGAGATATTCTCTACACTTGATAACTCAAACAATGCAAAAATGGGATTAAAAAGACAGTAAATCACAATTCTCATTTTACAGTAACAGTGTTATGCTAGAATTTTCTTCCAGGAGTGAGAAACAGATATATGAATTTTTCTACTCTGATTCAGAAATGGCATTTCACTTTATTTCATTTTTAAACTCTCTTTGGCTCCCACTCTTTCAAAGATAATGAGTTAATCTTTAGAAAACCATTTCTCACTGCTAGGGGCCCCACAGAAAGACCAAGCCACACAACTGTCACCTACATTCAGAGAGCCTTGTTTGGACTCATGCAGGCTCCCCAGCTGTCAGTTCAGAGTTTTCAAGAGCTCACACTAGCTTAGGTCATCTGTCTCTGTGGGTTTCCCCATCATGGTCTTGACCTTCCCCATCACTTGCTCATATTTAAATCACTGCTTGGCCCATTAGCTCTAGCTTTTTACTGGCTAACTCTTACATATTAATTTAAACCATCTCCATTAATCTGTTCATCACCATGAGGTTGTGGCCTACCAGTGAAGTTTCAGCATGTCTGTCTCCAGTGGAGGCACCATGGTTTCTCTCTCACTCCACCTCCTTTCTTCCAGAAATCAGTTTAGTTTACCCTGTGTACCTAAGTTCTGCCCTATCAACAGGCCAAGCCAGTTTCTTTATTCATTAATGGTAATCACAGCATACAGAGGAAAATCCCACATTACCTCCCCTTTTCTGTTTAAATAAAAAGGAAGGTTGTAACATTAACATATAAAATTACATATAACAAAACAGTTATCAAGCAAGAATTATAATTATAATATTTATATTTACTTTATCTCTTACCATAGCTAAGAAAACTATAAATGTAAATTCTTCAACTCCATCAAAGAACCCAGAAGGATATAATATTACTCAAGGAAACAGGAAGTGCATTATAAGCAACTTCCAGAACTCTAGAATTGACAGAGACATCTCATTGGCTGGACAGTCACTCAAAGTTCTTCTGTACTGTTGGGACATCCATCTTCATGCTACAGGCTCATAGTATCCAGCAGACTTTTCCACAAAGTGGGAAATTTTAAAGACAGTTCCACCTATATTAGCAGTTTGTCAGTCATTTGTTTCTGTGTCCTGCAGAATGTCTGGCAGATTCTTTCATGAAGCAGGAATCCCAACGGACCATCTCACCTTTAGACAAGTTACACAGTCATTCCTCTGTGGGTCCTGCATGTCGGGGTCATCAAAGCCATCCAGGCAAGAGTAGTGTTGTAAGTAGGGGAGAGGTGTGGGTTATGTTCCCCAGTCGCAAGCCGCTGGCCCGCTCAGCCTCTGGCCGCCTGCACCCAAAATAACCACATGAGAACGGCATTCATTCAAACTCTGCCTGGCCCATTAGCTCCAGCCTCTTCTTGGCTAGCCCTCAACTCATAAACTAACCCATCATAAAAGTCTGTAAGTCACCACGTTGTGACTTACCGGAAAGGTCTAACCTGTATCCATCTGCGACAGGAGCCTCATGGTCACTGACCCACTTCCTTCTCTCTTCCCAGAACTTCCGTTCTGTCTACTCCGCTCACCTAAGGGCTGACCTATATTATAAGCCAGGAAGCTCTTTATTCAACCAATAAGAGTAATACAAAACACAGGAGAACACTCCCACATCATTTCCCCTTTTTCTGTTTAAACAATAAAGAAAGGCTTTCATTTTAACATAGTAAAATTACATATAACAAAACAGTTATCAAGCAAGAATTAC
>JAQHUG010000132.1:3174370-3200377 GCA_028555095.1 Dicrostonyx torquatus
TTAAATTCAGTTTATTTTCTGTCCCATATCAACTGACTCTTGATATACAACAGAAACTTCCAGAAATTCTGGGTTGTACTCTTAATAACAGGCTTGGAATTAGAGGGGGACTGAGTCAGAGTCTCACCCTAAAACCAGCTTTATATAGTTATGAATGTATATTTTGGAGTATAAGAGGCTTTTCACAGTATCCATATCAATACATGTGTGTACATATATACATATATACGTGTGTGTGTGTGTGTGTGTGTGTGTGTGAAGATTTATACTCACGGCACCTATTAGGTTCTTTTACTTACCCTTGTTGGGCTGTAGACAGTGTTTATCTGTCCGTATTCACATATATCCAAAGTTCTTTTTGGATCTTCTGAAGATGAGTATTTTCCTGAGGAGAAAGGAACAGAACCCTGCCCCCCTTCCACTTGTCTGTCTTACCACCTGTAAGATTATTATCATTGTGGATGATTTATCATGTCTTCCTTTGTAGTGGTTTCTTCTCCTAGCCGAACCTTTATCAATTTCAATGGTATCCATAATTTTTCTTCTCCTGTGGAAAGAAGAGCAAAACCCCTTCCCCAATGCAGAACCTCCCCTGGCTTCCATTGTGAGGTCAGCACATCCTTGAAATAAATTGGTTGATTTAGTTCAATGGATTTCTCCATTATCCAATGTCTTTCTGCTGCTGTTGTTCCTTTGTCATTAGCATTAAGAAAATTCAGTGTTAATAAAGCATTATACAACCTAATTCTGGGTGCCTTTTCCACTCCTTTCTGTTTATTTAACATATCCTTTAGTGTTCTATTTGATCTTTCTATTACTGCTTGACCTGTAGGATTGTACGGTATGCCTGTGACATGTTTGATATTATAATAGGCAAAAATAAACCGTTTCATTTTTCTAGAGACATAAGCTGGACCATTATCCATCTTTATTTGCACAGGTATACCCATGATGGCCATAACCTCCAATAAGTGTGCTATGACTGAATCAGCCTTTTCAGAACTTAAAGCGGTCGCCCACTGGAAGCCTGAATACATATCAATGGTGTGATACACATATTTCAGTTTCCCAAATTCTGAAAAGTGAAACACATCCATCTGCCAGATTTCATTCCTTTGAGAACCCTTAGGGTTAGTCCCTGCAGGTAATGGGTGTCTGATTATAAAAAGAGCAAGTAGGGCACCTCTTTATAATCTCCTTGGCTTGTTGCCATGTAATGGAAAATTCTTTCTTCAGACCTTTAGTGTTTACATGATGTTTTTTTTATGAAATTCAGAAGCCTGTAGCACACTTCCAATCAATAATTGGTCAATTTCTGCATTATCTTGTGCTAGAGGACCTGGGATCGGATGTGTGTTATGTACATAGGACAAATCCTTATTTCTAATAATGTCTTGAACCTGGATAAACAATGAGGTCAATTCTATATTGTCTGGTATAAATTCAGCCATTTCAATATGTAAAATAACCCTTTCTGCATACTGTGAGTCAGTAACAATGTTAAGGGGTTCTGTAAAATCCCTTAGCACCATAGCATATAAATCTGCCTTCTGAACAGAGTTATAAGGACTTTGTTCCACCTTAGTCAACTCATCTGACTTATAACCAGACTTACCTGACTTATTGGCATCAATATAAAACGAGTGAGCTCCAGTTATTGGGGCATCATGCACAATCCGAGGAAGAATCCATGTGGTTCTCTTAATAAAGTTAAGCCTATCACTTTTGGGATAATTGCTATTAATGTCTCCCCAAAAATTAGCACAAGCTCTTTGCCATGGTTCTTTATCTTCCCATAGCTTTCTTATTTCCTCAGTATTGAAAGGCACTATAATTTCTGCTGGGTCTATATCTGCTAGTTGACGAAGTCTTAGCTTGCCCTTTATAATTAATTCAGAGACTTTTTCTACATAAGTTTTTAATTTTTTACTTGGCTTATGTGGTAAGACGATCCATTCTAAGATAATATCATCTCTCTGTATTAAAATTCCTGTAGGAGAAATTCTGGAAGGCAATATGACCAGAATACAACTCAACCCTGGGTTTACCCTATCAACAGTTACCGTCTGTAATTTTTCCTCAATCATTGTTAGTTCCTTCTCTGCCTCAGCAGTTAACTTTCTAGGACTATTTAAGTCTTTGTCACCATCCAAAGTCTGATTTAGATGCATTATCAAATCAGGTGTTATCCCAACAACCAGTCGTAGGCTGGAAATGTCCCCCAATAATCTTTGAAAGTCGTTAAGAGTTCGCAACTGATCCCTTCTTATTCGTACCTTTTGCGTCTTAACTTTTTGTAAACCAATTCTGTAACCTAAATAGTTAACAGAATCTCCCCTCTGAATCTTCTCAGGAGCAAGTTGTAAACCCCACTTGGGTAAAATTCTCTTCACCTCCTCAAACATCCGTTCTAAGGTATCTATATTTGGATCAGATAGCAATATGTCATCCATATAATGATAAATTATAGACTTAGGAAATTGCTTACGTATTATTTCCAGTGGTTGACTTACAAAATATTGACACAAACAGGGTGAGTTCAGCATGCCCTGAGGGAGGATGGTCCAATGGTACCTCTTGGTAGGCTGAGAATTATTATAATTAGGCACCATAAAAGCAAATTTTTCTATTTCTCCTGTAGAGGTATAGTAAAAAAGCAATCCTTCAGATCAATAACTATTAAAGGCCATCGTTTTGGTAATAAAGAAGGCAAAGGAATTCCGGATTGTAGAGAGCCCATAGGTTGAATAACCTTGTTGATAGCTCTTAGATCTGTAACCATTCTCCATTTCCCAGATTTCTTCTTAACCACAAATACAGGAGAGTACCAAGGGCTGGTGGAGTCTTCTATGTGGTGAGCCTCTATGTGTGGCTGCTTCAATTAAGTATTGCCCAAGCCAGCTATATTTAAGACATACAATTTAATAGAAAGGGAACACAAACAGTTTCACAATACCAGACCCTGGAACCGTGCTTCTCCGAAGACGCTGGCAGACCCGCGATCCGCAGAGAGAGCGCTTCCCACGTGAACCTACCCTTTTATACCTAATTGGGACCTGATGGTCCAACCCTAAGTAATTAACTAACGGCTAATTAGGGGCAGAATAATTAGCTAATGGCTAATGGCGGGGTGTGGCTATTAGCCTGATAGGCTAGGACCATTCCCCTTCATCTCCCCCCTTTTGTCTAAATAAGATCAATCTAACTCTAGTATAACTATATACAATGGGAACAGACATTGAACATAAAATTACAAACAATAAAAATATCAATCCACTATCCCTCCCCCATCTCTTAAATATATGAAAGGCATATTTACCTATACTTCTTAATTATATATTGCATTTTTGAGTGAGCTGGACAAACTCCTTAATCAAGACCAGAAAAATATATACACAGTATAACAAAATTGACCTTAAATTCATATCAATAAACCAAGATCTATACCAATGTAAATCTCTATAGCATATCCACCTTTAAATATAAACAAACATTTATAAACAATATTTGGGAATTTGGACGTAGTTCTCTAGACTACTTTCTGTTGATTGGGGGTGCTGTTAATCAGGTCTTTTATGGTATATCCTGTGTGTTAGGTTCATCTCAGTCAGCAGTTGGGTGAAGTAATTTTTTGAGTGGTGTTTAAAATGACCTTTCAGTGGGTCCATCAAAGCACATTAGCCTGGAATGAATCCACAGGTTCTTATCCTCTATGGAAACATAAACAGAACGTCTTTTCCAAAGCAACAAATCCTTAGACCCAAATTTTGGAATCAAGGTATCTTTAAAATATATGTGTTCATTTATCTTATCAGTCCCCAGAATCAATTGTCTCTCTGCAGTTGAAGAATTTAAAGAAAACACAATAGTATATGTGAATTTTCCATCTTTATGTGACTTATTTTTTTTACTCCATTTAATCTATGTCTGTCTGTGCTCTGTCTCTTTAAAGACTTAGTTTCATTTTTTTAAATAAAACATTTACTTCTTTTTATAACTTTCTATACTTTTTCTTTTCTCTCCAAAGACTATGTACATTTATTAAATATGCTG
Source organism: Dicrostonyx torquatus (assembly GCA_028555095.1). NCBI lineage: Eukaryota > Metazoa > Chordata > Mammalia > Rodentia > Cricetidae > Dicrostonyx > Dicrostonyx torquatus. The sequence goes on from JAQHUG010000132.1 coordinate 3,178,424, forward strand.
TGTCACATTTAGAGTTTTTAAATCTGAATTTGTCTTTATTGTGTATTTATTATTATTTTCTGTCCAGAAGCATTTCTTAAAATGTATGTTCTTCTTATGAACTTAAGCAGCACCATGGTTAGGGGAAATAAGGTACTCCCTGCTTGCCCTGCCAGTCCAGTATGGTGAAGCTGTTTGCTGCCTCTGAGAACCATACTCACAGCCCCATTTTTAGGCACACAGCCAGTCTATGTTGCCATTAAGCAACATTGCACTCTGTTCACAAAGCCCATTTAAATGTTCCATAGCCGGACCTCCCAAGAAAGAGTTCATACTGGTAGTAAGGCCCAGAAAGCCAGCATTAATGGTAATCACAACATACAGAGAGAAATCCCATATCAATGTCGTTTCTCATTAAAATAATGTAGTTTATGTAAATATAATTTAAATTTTGTTTTGTAAATTGGTGGCTAAGCTATTGAATTTTGACTGAGAAGAGATTTTTTTTTTTTGTAGACTGGCAGCAAGTACCGTTCATCAAATGTACATCATCCAAGTGTATCCTCCATGAGTCCAAGCTTTGAATCTTTTTAAATGGTATTCTTTCCTCAAAGACAGAGTTGATTGGAATACCCTTTGTTATGCCACATTGTATCAATTGCTTTCCTATTGTGGGTTCCCATAGATGCTACTTTGTTTCTTTGTTACAACACATTGTATCAATTGCATTCCTACTGTGGGCTCCCATAGTTGCTGCTTCCATTATTGAGCAACCACTACTCTTCTGTTTCCCAGATGACTTCCAAGATTTTTTTTTCAGAAAGTATACTTTAATTTTTTTCTTCATAATGATGAAGTAATTGCATTCTGTATCTGTAATTAACAACATCATATTCACTTTCATATTGATATGCTGTCTACTATTACTCATTTTAAATTGGCTTTTCCAATTACTTGTTTTGTTGAATTAAAAACAATTCTACCTTTTGTTAAGATGTGTGGTACCTATTGCAATTGAAAAATACTCTTTTATGTATAATGAATACTTTGTTTTAGAGTATGATCTACTGTCCTCTTATCTTTTTATGCCTTTGATGTTTGATTTCCACTTTAATAATATTTTATTATAACAAAACAATACATATATTGTAGAATATTAGAAAATAAAAGGTAGATGAAAGCAAAATTAAAAGATCACAGTATGATCTTAAAAAATAACAAAGATACAAATGTAAAAAAAATAACAAATAGAATAAATGCCTACACTTTATAAGTTTGTTTTCTATGATAAAATCACACATATATAAATTTGAAATGTTTCTTGTCATCTCAAATATTAAGGTCTCTATTAACATCCCAGGTCAGCCTGTGTGTATCCCTCATTTGGTAGCTTACTATTTGGCCTGCATGACAGTGTGTTCTCAAATTTGAAGGCCAGAGCTTCACTAAATTGTATTATAATTCATTTTGTGCCAATATTTTTTCCCACCAGGACAAGTGTGCCCTTACTGATTTGACAATTTGGGCATTTTCTTCACTGCAGTATTTCCATGGTAATGCAGAAGGGCGCTAATTTCTAGGATTCAGATATGTCTGAAAGCAATCCTAAAATGGCTTGGCCATGGGTAAGAACAGCCTATCAACCTTCATAGTACCGGTAACATTGTTACACCAGAACATACCCTAAGACTGTCTCTTAGCCCTCTGCTTTCCTAGAACTATCTTCAATGGGTAGAATTACAACGAACTCCCCCGTTAGTATACACTGGCGAGTCTCACTGGGTTTGGCTCATTTATTTTAAAGGAGATTATTCTCTATTCTCACCTCACAAATTCTACCATAAAATTTGATTGCTGCAAACTAATTTGTATAGGTTTGGTTGTTGTTTCTACCACATTGTCACTGTCACTTCTGTTTTTCTATCCTCCCTCCCTTCCTCCCCCTCTTTCTTTCCATCTTTCCTCTCCAGGCATCTGTACATACAAACACATGTGTACACATTCATACATATCCATACCATCGTAAGTAGTCAGCTTTTCCGTGGTCAGCTTTTCCTTGTCATGAGCACAGAGACATCAGGAGAATTAAAATCATCACATAAGTGCTATGTGTAACTGCAAAACTGATTAAAAACATTTTTATCTGGAAAGATTTGAACTTTTCAGGCTTTTACTTATATTTCTTCAGATTCAAGAAATACATTTAAAGAAATTTTAACTAAATAGCCAAAAATTGTGTTTGTGAGGTCAGTGAAAATCTGGGTCTGTTGAAATTTCCCAGGGGCAGAAAACCAAAGGTTGAATATAATTCATCATACATGACAATATTCTTAAATATATTTCAGTTTCATTTTTCTCTGTCCTCATAAAGATGCCAAGCTGATCATGGCACACCCATGACAACATGAGGATTGATGGCAGAAAGGAAAGGAAAGGGACTGAGAGAAGGCAAACTGGTTTTACAACCAGCTGCCCTTTGAGAATGAGGCTAATGAAATGCATTTCCCCTCTAATGGTTTCCATTGCAGGATACTATGCAGTTTCCCCCGAAAATGGGATAAATTCTTGCTTTACAAATCATCGTGATTTCCTCTTGTTGTCACTCTGTCTAATTCTGCTGAGTTACTGTCAGTACATTGCATCCTGTGGCGGAGAGTTATTGCCACCAGTTTCACCAGATATCAGATCTTTCTGATTATAGGACTTTAAATCATATCTTCCACTAAGAACTGGTGACTTAATTTTCCCTCAGTGTAATTGATAAAGAAAAAAACACCAAGAACTGATATGCTACTCTATGATCTCGTAGCTTTGGCTGTGAAATGATTGGTGGATAATTTGCAGAGATGGTACTCAATAATTACTGATTTGCCAGTGGATGGGATGTATGACAGGACAGCAGAAGAAAGTGATTTATAGGATAATGAAGACGGAGCAATTTATAACTACAATAACTCAGGAACTTCTTTTCTGGTTATTCTACCAAAAAAGTACTGTGGCAATGTACAAACCTCTGCTACGGATGGGTGAGCAGCTGTGTGCCTCTAGAGAGAGCCTATTTGGACAAAGGGTCATATTATTCCCACGCGTACACACTGATTTCCACATACACAGTCACACCTATTTTGGGGAAGTTCAATTTAAAATTCCTGATTTTCATTGCATTATACTGTTAGGGAATGGGTCAAATTCCCATTTTAATTCTTATAATTGTCGTCTCTAAGCTTACAGCTGAAGGATTAGCTCTCAGGGAATCCCTTAAAAGTTTAGACAGTTCTCTAGGACTTATTCTGGATAAGCCTCTTGAAGATTGGATACTTATCTACACCATTCAGTCCCATCCATTTCTAAATATTGTTAGAAATAGATCAAGATTATGACTTCCCTAGTGGAGGAGAAAGTTAAGCCTCCCTTATGGGAACAAAATAGAGTTATGGAACTTAAGAAATTAGGATAATTCAAAGCATAGGTTTTGATAATCTGGTCGTCTCAGGAAGGTGATAGATAAAAGCCAGTTTAACACACATAGGTATGTATGTATGTATGTATGTATGTATGTATGTGTGTGTATGTATGTATTTCATTTGTCTCAAGATTTCTATGGAATACACGACTGATGGAGATGTGCATGTATTTTTTTTTATTTACCCAAAATTGAAGTGTGATTTGATTGGTTGTCAGAAAAGAAGGAACGGTTACTATAAACAAGATCATGCTAAAACACACTGTTTTATGTTAATGTGACATCATAGATTCAGGAGAGGGCAAGTCATTTTGTTTTGTTTTTTAAGGATATTTGGATAATTAATTTGATTGGCTTTTCCCTAGAGTGGAGGTAATGGAACTCACTCATTATAAAGAGAAATGACTAAGGATGGCCCGAGACTTTCCCAGACCATGTGCTCCAGCTAGTCTGATTAAGAGGATTGTAGCTTTGTGTCAACTACAAAATCACTCAAGAGGATTGGCTAATGTGAACTAATTTTAAAGGCCCAGGTGGATAAACACCACTAGCCATGATTTAGAACTTCATCCTGCCCCACTAATTTTAAAATAATACAAACTTTAAGATAATACTGTACAGTGAAGTGGTAGCACAGTCCAGGTGCAGAGGCAGGTGGATCTCTCAGTTTGAGGCCAGCCTAGTCTACTGAGTGAGTTCCAGGACAGCCAGGGCTACACAGAGAAACCCTGCCACAAAAAAATGGTTTTTGCAATGAAATATTATTATTTTACCCACTCTTGCCTCCTCCAACCCTTCCCACATATATATCTTGTTTGCTTCAAATTCATGGCCTTTGTTTCTTTAATTTTTGTGCTGTGTGTGTGTGTGTGTGTTCCTAAATATAAAAACACAAGCCGCTCAGTCTGTATAATGTTACTTGTATGTGTGTGATTTCAGGGCTGACCACTTGGCATTGAATACCCAACTGGGGTATCCTTCCCTAAGGAAGACTGCTAGTCCCACTCTCAGTGTTCCTCAGTTGCTGTTCCACTTTCCTCAGCTCCATTCATTATTGTTTATTTTGTTTTGCATCTTAGTCAAATATTAGGTGGCTGTAGCTACACATACGCATGTTTGGTTCTTCAATTTTATTGTATTGGTGTACATGTCTGCTTCTGTGCCAATATGCCAGTACCTTAGTATTTTCATTGCCGTGTCTCTGAATTATTTTCTGGTCAGATAGAATAAGGATGTTATTTTAATTTTCCTATATTTGTTGAGATATTCTAATACGTGGCCAATTTTTGAGAAAGTTCCACAGTTGCAGAGAAGAAAGTGTTTACATGTGTGTTTGGGTATAATAATCCATAAATGACTATCCTATCCATTTGTCTAATGTCATTTAACTCTAAAATTTCTCTATTTAGTTTTTGTCTTGTTGAGATGTCTACTGGCAAGAGTGAGTATTAAAGAAACCTACTATTATTGTATTGGAGTCAACCTCAACTGTGATTTGAGATTTTAGGTCTAATAGTGGATTTTGTTTTGTTTTGTTTTTAATGAAATTGGGTACCCTTGTGTTTGGTGTGTGGATGTTTAGGATTACAATAGGCTCTCTGTGGAATTTTTGCTTTAATAAATTTTTATTACCTTCTCACTATCTTAAGACTAGTTTTGGTTTTACAGATATTAGAATAGTTACACCTGATTCTTCTGTAGTAAGGGAGGGGGTTGCTTGTTGGTTTCCAGCCGCCTGGCTAGCTTAGACCAGAAATAACCACACAGAAACTGTATTAACTAAATCACTGCTTGGCCCATTAGCTCTAATTTCTTATTGGCTAACTCTTAAATTTTAATTTAACCATTTCTATTAATCTATGTATTGCCATGTGGCTGTGACTTACCGTCTATCACCAGTACCTCTATGGCTTCTCTCTGACTCTGCCCTTCTTTTTCCCAGAATTCAGCCTAGCTTTACCTGCGTACCTAAGTCCTGCCTTGCTATAGGTCCAAAGCAGTTTCTTTATTCATTAATGGTAATCACAGCACACAGAGGAGACTTCCACATCATCTTTCTCAGCTCCATTTTCTAGAATAATTTATTCCATTCTTTTACTCTAGTCATGTCTATTACTTGTAATAAAACATGTTTCTTGGAGGCAGCCAAAAGATGGATTTTGTTTTCTAATCCAATCTGTTGGTCTTTTTATTGAAGCAGTGAATACTGAGAATTATTATTGAACAATATTTATTACTTTCTCTTATTGTGTCATGGTGTTGCTTGTTTAGCCCTCTTTTTGTTAACCCTTGGAAGATTATATATTTCATTTATCAACTTAGTTGTATTTAATCTTTTTTTTTAGACTAAAGTATCCCTTCTAATATCCTCTATAGCAGGTTCTCAACCTTCCTAATGTTGTGATCCTGCAATATAATTCTTCATGTTGTGGTGACTCCCAAACCATAAAATTGTTTTTGCTGCCACTTCGAAACTGCAATTTTGCTACTGTTATGAATCAAAATGCAAATGTCTTATATGCCAATGGTCTTCAGCAACCCCTGTGAAAGGATCATTGGATCCCCAAAAGGATCATGACCCACAAGTTGAGAACCACTACTCTATAAAGTTCATTCAATATATATAATTTGTTAAATACATTTTTTCATTTTTAACATGAAACATATTTTATTATAACTAATAGTTTTGCTGGGTATAGTAGTCTAGGCTGGCATCTGTATTGTCTTAGAGCTTATAGAAAATTAATGTAAGTCTGTCTGGACTTCAAAGTTTCCATTGAAAAGTCAGGTGTTATGTTGATGAGTTTGCTTTTATAGTGACATGGTACTTATATCTTCAGCTTTAATAACATTTCTTTTTATGTAAATTTATTGTCTTATTATCTGTTATGTAAAATTTTTTTCTGTTTCTATTTGATGCCGTGTATGCCCTGCATCTTGATAGTCTTCTCTTTCCTTTGATTTAGGACATTCTTTTGTATAGTTTTGTTGAAAATATTTTCTATTCCTTTGACTTGAATTTCTTCTCCTATAACTATTATTTATAGATTTTTGTCTTTCTTTCTTTCTTTCTTTCTTTCTTTGGTTTTTCAAGACAGGGTTTTTGCTGTAACTTTGGAGTCTGACCTGGAACTAGCTCTTGTAGACTAGGCTAGCCTAGAACTCAGAGATCCACCTGCCTCTGCTGGAATTAAAAGTGTGCACCACTACCACCCAGCTTAGATTTTGTCTTTATAGTGTGCCATAGTCCCTGAATGTTCTTTCCTTAGGTGTTTTTAGATTTAACATTTTTTTCTATATTTTTAGTAGTCCATTTATTCTATAATGTTTTGGGGACCTGATACTGTGATTCACTTGATCTAATCTGTTGTTGAGGTTTTCCTCTGAGCTTTGCTCTTTTTTTTTTTTTTTGTCTTAGTCACAATGCTATTGCTGTGAAGAGACACTATGACCAAGGCAACTCTTATATCAGAAAGCATTTATTGGGGGCTTGCTTATATTTTCTGGACTTAGTCTATTATTATCATGGTAGGGAGCATGGTGACTGGGAGCATAGTGGGCAGGAAGACACGGTGCTGTAGAAGAAAGTACAAGTTACATCCTGATCCATAGGTCAAGAGAGAGACTGGGACTGGCATAGGCTTTTGAAAATTCAGATCCCATCCCCAATAACACACTTCTTCCAACAAGGCCACACCTCCTAATCCTTTTCTTTTTCATTTTTTATTAAATTTAAAAGAAAAATTTACATTTACTCCCCTTGTCCCAGGCCCCCCTGCTCCCCCCGACCCCCCCACCCTCCCCCTGCTTTCTTAAGATGGGGCAGGATACCCTGCCCTGTAGAAAGCCCAAGACCCTCCCCCCTCCATCTCGGCCTAAGAAGGTATGCATCCATATAGAATAGGTTCCCGAAAAGCCAATACATGCAGAAGAGATAGGTCCCTGTGCCATTATCATTGGCTTCTCAGTCTGCCCCCATTGGCAGCCACATTCAGAGAGTACGGTGGTCATATGCTCCTTCAGTCCTGGTCCAGCTGGATTTGATGAGCTCCCAAGAGACCAAGCACACTGTCTCAGTTGGTAGGCCAGTCCCTCAAGGTCCTGACTTCTTCCTAATCCTTTTAATCTGATCAAAGAATTCCACTCCCTGGTGACTAAGCATTCAATTATGAAACTATGGGGACATTCTTATTCAAACCACCACAAATTCCCCAGGTTTTCATTTTGAGTTTTATTTTAGTTTTTCTTTTTGTCAAAAAGAGTCTATCTCCTTTTTAAATCTTAGTATCACATCTTGAATTATTTTTATTTCATTGAACTGTTTGAGTTTTTATAATCTTCAATCAAGTGTTCATTCTTATAATCTTTGAGTTTCTTGAACATATTTATAATTGCTATTTTGAAGTCTTTCACATTAATTAGCAAAGTTAATTTTCTTAGAAAATATTATGAAAAAGTGATGATTTCTGGAAAAGGCATATTTTCTTGTTTATTCATGTTATTTTTATTTTTGCAATGTGATGCACGTATCTGAAATTATGTCTTAGAATGGATACTGAGTCTCACTCTTGCTGAAAGAATGTTTGAATCTTTGTTTGCTGTTACCCCGACTTGTCAGGTTGTAGACCAGTTGAATGATTCTCGGTTTTCATCTTGGAACTACTCTGCGTTAATATGCAAATGAGGTGGTTCAGTTAAGCTATAGATAAATTCAACTTTGGGACCTAGATTTCTCATTTGGTCATCATGTTGTCCTGAAATGGTGCAGTGGGTGAGGTGGTTATGGATCAGTGAGTGAGAAGTCTGCATCTGTGGGTATCTATCTGATGTTCTGGGTCAGACCCCATGTGGTTCCAGGACTGACTTAGGGTTCCAGATCAGTCTCCAAACTGTCCTGGATCACTTCTGTGTATGGGTTGATTGATAGGTAAGCTGGTGGGCTGATTGGCTCTGGAGGTCTTTAACATGGTTGTGGTTTGAACTCTATGCAGTCACAGAACTGAGAGGTGAATGGATGGCTAATAGGTCTGAGGTGGAAGAACTGGCTCTCGGAATCTCTAACTGCTGTTCTGTGTTAGAGCCTGTGTGGTTACAGAACCAGGCTGTGAGAGGATGAAAGACAGACCTCCCTGTCAGGTGGGGAGAGGACTGGCACTAGGGGTTCTGATTTGGAGTTCCTGGACGGTTTCTATGTGGTCTTGAGCAGACATGGTGAGTGGGGTGGCTGAGAGTTGGGCTGGTAGGCTGGCTCTGGGGAGTCCTTAACTGAAATTCTTTGTCAAGCTCTAGGTGGCCCTGGGTCAGGACAGTGAGTTGGTATGGTTCTGGGAGTTCCAACTTGGAATTCCAGGTCAGAGCCCACATAGTACCAGGTTGGCATTGTGAGTGGGATGACTGAGAGACAGGTGGGAAGGGGCACTTGCTATAGGGTTTCTACCTGTACTCCAAGTGGTTCTTGGTCAGTGCAGTAAGTGGGCATGTCCTCTTTTCTTGTAAACCTTCTGAGTTCACATAGTGTTGTCCATGTGCACATGGGTATGAACCAGCACGGGTAACCTATGAAAAGCCACCTCTTCTGGTTTATTATTTGCATGTGTGTGTGTGTTTTAAAGAAATTTTTTTTCTTTCCCAGATCATAAAATATACATTTTCCTTAAAAGTTTTCATATTACTTGTTTTTCTTCTCTTGCAATTCATGTGCACTTATTTTATAAACAACATAAAGAAGAATCTTTTGTACATTTCTATGTAAATATCAAAATTTCCATAAATAATTATTGAATGTGCTTTGAATAGGTTCTTGGTCTTCTTGAGTCTGTAGTTTTTTTGAAACATGAGGTCAGGAAGTGTCTGGACATAGAAGAGTTGAAAATCTTGAATATCTATAATAATTACAACAGATGTGGTGATTTTGTAACATATTCACATAGTATTCAATACTCCCCAGAAGGTAGTTCAATCTCTCTTCTTATGCACAAGTAGACTTGATTCATAGAAGTGCTATTCTTGATTTGAGAAGCACAGCTTTGTGTATGAAGTCATAAAGAACACCCTAGATTCCTCTTCTTTCTTTTGTATCAGCAATTCTGGAAAAGAAAGTTTCCATGTCCAGGAGATACTCTGTGTCTGTGGAGTCCAGCACATGTGGTAGGTAACTGAGGTCTCTTTGCCAGAGAATGCACTGACTTGCCAGTTATACCAATGAGCCACCTTGAAGCCGGTCTTCCATGCCAGGGCTAATGACAATTTAAACCTGGGGTCTGTAATCCAGACTGAAAACTGAAAAATATTCCCGAGCTACAGCTTTCCAAAATTCCTGGCCCATTGAGTCCTTGTGAGATAACCAATGTCTATTGTTTTAAACCAATATGTTCCAACTACTCTTCCTTGTAATGAAAGGCCTGTTGTAGAACATGCACACTTCTGCACCCATGGCCAGGAAGGCACAGCCTTGAGAGTGACATCTGATGTCAATCTCAAGACCCTTACCAGGAGACTTTATTATCATTCTCTTTTCATACGATGTTCATCATATGCCTTTTGAGCTCTGTTGTTGTTTTGTGCATTTAAACACTACAGGAAGAACTTAAAAGGCAAAGAGATGCTTCCATGATGTCACCGGTGATGTAATCAGATAGCATGCGCTGAGAACATTGTGGCTCCAGACACTGAACTGACTCTTTGCGGGGATTATCTCATTTCATCCTACTGACAACCTCATGAGACAGGACAATTATTCCCACTTTAAAAAATGAAATTTGAAGCAGCAGACCCTAAGTCACTAGCTTGGACACACAAAAAGGTTAGGAAGCATTTTTGATAGCTTTCTTGCTGGGATTCCAGAATTATCTGTCTTTGCAGACAGTAGTGCTGTGTGTACCCAGGATTTCAGCTTTCAGGTTATTAGAGCTTCTACTCTGTGAAAAGTTCCCAAGCCTGCCAGGTTACTCATCTGCCCTGCTGTCATATGTACAACCTCTTACCTAGTGGTTTTCCATGTAGGCTTAGCATGAGAACCATACCTGGTTTCCATCCTGGGCAGATAAGTCAAAACCTCAGGGTGAGTGTGTGCATCAATACTATGGACACTCATGACCCCCACCCGTGATCTGGTGTGAAGAGGTTTGCAGTTAATCTTTCTGCTGAACACCCAGCCTTTGTTCTGCTCTGTTCTACACCAAGTGGAGGAGACAACACGTTCTATAGATAAAGAATAGTTGACAAATCAGATTTTATGGACAATGGAACTGGGAATAATTCTTATGGTTCTGCTTGATTCTTTTATTGAAATAAAAGTACCAGCGTTCAAGCTTGACTGAATGAATCCTTATGGAATTGTGGCTGCTTTAAAAAAAAAAAAGAACTACATGATTTTCTCTGAATATTAGGGAAAAATGAATCATCTTTCTTCAAACCATTTTGGGTCAAAAGTTCACCGAAATATTCAAAACAATTAGTGAATGAATGTTTCCTTTCAGTTTCTCTAGTAATAACCACTGTTGTATGAAATGGATATTAGTAAGAAGTTCTACAGAAATTGTTGAAGTGACATGATATCATTAACACATTGCTTGTGTTTTTAATTCATTTTGGTTTGTTTTGAAGTATTCAACATCACCAAGCTATGGAATATACACACTGCGAAAGGGGAAAGGTTTCGAGTAGTTTCTCTTACATTATCAATTTAACTCTTCTGAGAAACAAAATGCCAAAAGGAATTTTGAAAGAAAGAAAAATGTTGCTTTTCAAAAAGCTTCTCTCATTTTGCTGATGTTAATAAAAATGTGGGGTTTCCCACGTTTTCACTGTCCATGTAGGGAAACTGTCATCAGAAACCACTGACTGTCAGGCTTCATGCCCAGAACAAGTGCCTTGCGCCTAGGACTTACGACACTAATGGAAATCTCCAGCGAACAACTTACTTTTGCTAATACTCAGGAAGCAGACACAACACTAATCTTTTATTACACAGTCTCAAGGACTGAAAAAAACACACATTAATTAGCATAGAAATGAGAGATGTGAAAGACCGATGGTATGAAATGCTTTAATAGTCATATATAAAAAAATTAGATCTAATCTGGCTTCAAGTAAAAACTGAGACAAACATTGACCATCTAGGTGTTATAGAGCTTTATCAAAGGGCAAAAGAATACAAATCTTATTGGGAATTTTAAAAGGCTGCTTCTGTTTTGTCAGATAAAATTCCTGACCTGAAAAATAACTATATATATATAGATTTAGCCTTAGGTAGGAATGGTTCTTAACTTTGAAAATAGGCCTGAAATATGAGTCTTTCAAAAATTAAAGACTGTGAGACTCAGATAAAATTGAATTCCAACCCCAGTTTCCCTCATAAAGAGAGGTGGGAATTTGGGCCAATTATCTGATCTTTCCAGGCCTCCATTTCTTTGTTAGACAATCAAATCAATCATCTTACAGCATTAGGTTTTTCAATAGCAAAAATGAACTTAATAGAATTGCAATAAAAGTGACCACACTTCTGCATGGAAAGGAACCTCATTGCAAGTCTACAGCTCTGCTATACCCACTGGAAGATGCTTTGTGAAAGCTGTGTGGCCTCTTGTTTCCTCAGCTGTGCCTGAATTCACCCTGACGGCACTGACAGCGGTTACAAAAGAAATAGAATACGTGTCACTGTGTTTGAGCTACCATTCCCAAATACCACATACGGAAAGGCTGAAATAAGAGAAATTTCTGCTCACTGTTCTGTAGTTATGTGTCCCAAACCAAGGTCTGAAACAGGCTGTGTCTGGGGAGGCCTCTCTTCCTGGCCTGCACATAAGAGCCTTCTCTCTGTGTCTTCACGTTCACATTGATAGAGAGAGAGAAAGAGAGAGAGAGTTTCTATCTTCTTTTCCTAGATTTCCATAACCTTATTGAAAATATAGCCCTTATTTCTAATTAGAATGAGAGTTGTCAGCTGTCTATATTACCTCGGCTAACTCAACTAATCTGATATATGAAAACACCATCCTTAAAACACAGTATATAAAATTTAAGGATAAGGAACACTGGAGTTCATTGGCTTTTTGTTCATGCTCATTTCCATGAAGATCACCATCCTTATCAGATTCGGTCCTATTCTTACAATCCTGTGTAACCTTCATCACGTCCTCACAGGACTTGCTCTAAATACTCATATTGGGTTTCTACATACAAAGTCTTGGTAAACACAATCCAGTCCACAGTATCAAGCATGAATTTTTTCATGAACATTTAGTTTTCTATTAACATGCAGATAATGGTAGCAAAAGTATATCAGGCTATTAAATGGATGCTTTCAATGTTAGTGGAACTACTGAGAGTTATAGTGTATGTGACCTATTTAGTCATAGCCAATAAAGTGAGTTCTCACACCCTTTTGTGGCAATAATTGCTCTTCAAAGATTTGTACTCTTGAACTGGAGAGTTAGCTCATTGGTTAATTGCACCAGCTGCTTGCAGAGGATAAGTGTTGGGTTCCCAACACCCAAGTGAGGCAGCTCATTGACACCCATAAACTCTGCTCCTGGAGACCAGATGACAACTTTTGGCCTCCATGGGCACCTGCAGTCATGTTCATATGCTCACCCCCCTGCATTAAAAACAAGTCTTTAAGAAATAAAAGAAAACAAAATTTATGTTACCAAAACATTTTTTGTTTGTTTTTGGTTTTTCAAGACAGGTTTTCTTTGTGTATCCCTGGCTGTTTTAGAATTCTCTGTATAGACCAGCTGGTCTCCAACTCAGAGATCTGTCTGCTTCTGCCTCCTGAATGCTGGAATAAAGGCCTGTGCCACAACTGCCTGTCCACTGAAACACTCTTACACTGGAACTAATTGGGGAAGACAACAAACAGGGAGCTTAATGATTATTTAGCAGAGTACTTTATATTCTATATTAGATATAAATCTATCTATAAAATATCATATACTTATTTAAAATATGCAGAATCTATACACATTTTCAAAGCAAGATGTCCTAGACTTACTGGAAGGCCAAGTATAAGTTACAAAATAGTTTTAATCGAATGGTTGCATCTCTTGTAGATATATAATTTTTGGAGAATTTACATACTAACCTGCCTATGAACTCTTCTCTTAGAAGTGGAACCTCAGAGGCTTTAACCATGTTAAATCTTTAACTGATTTTTAATTTTATTTAAAGCATGTAGTTGTTCTAAAAAGCAAATGATTAAGAAACTGCAAGCTATTATGAACAAAGGCTTTGCCGTTCTCTAGTGTACATTAGAAAGACTTTAAAACTATTAGTTGAGGAATGCATGTATGCATTATAAACAGTTACAAGCATAAAAACAGAAGACTGTGGGTTATACCAATTTTCTCCAAGGACTCTTGGGACTTTATCTCATTCTTTCAGTAATTTCTAGAGTTGCTTAAATACTGGGAAATGGCATGCATGTTATTGGTAATTCTTGACTCTTCCAGTTAGATAGCATCCCCCATGTTAACTTGAGATGCTTACAGTGTTCACCGTCTTTGTTCACCCCTCACCAGCAACTACTCTGTATTAGTTGCTTTTCTGTTATGATTAAAGGAAACTCGTGGCTAAGACTTTTTACCTCTCTCTCATGGGGTAGCCTGGATTCTCCCTGACTTCCATATTCACACCTTCTCCCTGACCCACCAAGTGAAGACCAGGCCCCATATCAGAATCTTGGCCTAGTTTGGCCACACCGGATTGTACCATAGGCCACTTCTAAGCTCCTGCCAGGCCCAATCACTCCTGCCACTCCCAAAAGTCCCTGTACTTTTCTGTACTGTGTCTGAACTCTGCACAGGTGGATTCCTACCTCCCACAGATTCAATGAAACCCCAATAAAAATCCATACCACATTCTTTACAGAAATAGAAAAAAACCTATAATGTATATAGTCCTTTGTATAAATATTATTACGTGGTTCAAATGAATATTTCTCATCTAAACTGACAATGCTCCCTCCAAGAGTTAAAGATCAGCTAACAAAAATTCCAATACCAGGCACTAGAAGCCTTCTTTTGTATTGCTCTTCAGAATTGTTCAAGATACTCCCCTGAAATATAGCCTACTGCCATTGCCCTTGATTGCCCCTCCCACTAAGAGGGAAAGATAAGTCCTTTTAGAAGACACCATGCACTTCAGAAACAGTGCCCAGAGGCTCCTGAGCTGGGAGTAACCTAAATGCCTCCTCCCTGAGAGCCAGCTGTAACTGTACCAGAAGGTGTCATGCATGCTTTCTAAGCAAAGCACCCTACCCAAACCAAAGTTTTACCTACCAATGATGCCTATGAACCACAATGATGATTAACATAGCCTGATAAGCCTAAGGGTGGAGTCGTGGCATGCAAACATTGGTGGTAACCACAAACTCTATAATTGGACTTAAGAAATGGTCAACAGGAGGAAGCCATGCCTGATACAGGGAACCTAGAAGTCATGTATCTTGCTGGAGAACCTATAACCACCAGCTTACTAAACTAACATAATCCCTAACCCCATTCAAAATATTTGCTCTTATACTCACAGATAAGTACAGGTTTCACCCCTCATCAAAGAAATGTCTCTTTGTAACAGAAGGAGACCATTACAGAAAACCACAGTCAGTAAAAATTCAGAGTTGTAGAGCCCAGATTTGCAACTACAAAAAAAATCTTACACCTAAGGCTCAGGAACCATTGCAGAAGAGGGAGCAGAAAGATTTCTGTGAGATTATGTCTCCTAGGAATGCCAGAAGCTACACCCATAAGGTCTCGTTGATATGACTGTCTAGACAAGGATAACATCAGACACTTCAACCCCAAACAAAGAACTGTAGGCAATTAAGAAATGCTGAAAATGGGCAAAGTAGTCTTCTCTAGTGAATAGCACATCAACTAGCTATCCAATACCAAAAATCAGTTTCAAAACATACATACAGGTAACATAGACACTGAGTAGGTTATATTTAAAGATATATATGTATATACATATATGAATGTAACAATAATTAATGTAATGTATAAAGCGGACATGAATTTGAAAGACAACAAAAGAGGTACATAGGAGAGTGTGGATGGAGAAAAGGCAAGGGGGAACTGGTGCAATCACAATTTAATCTCAAAAAGAAAAGAAAAAGTGGAAAAAAATACCATGACTAAAAATGTACTAAGAAAGAGAAGTTTTATTTTAGCTCATGGTCTCAAATGAGAGATTCCATGATGGTAAGGAATGGCAATGGGAGCAGAAATAACAGATCATGTTCCATCTGCATACAGGAAGCAGAGCTAGAGACCAGGATGCCTGCTCCCAGTGATGCACTCCTTCCACAGGCTTCATGGTCTTCCTCCTAAACAGTGCCAATGGCTGGGGGCCAACTGTTCAAATGAATGATCCTATGAGACACTCATTCAAATGGCTCACACCCCTAATACTATGACTTCATGTTTCTCATTACTTTGGTTCAGTTAACATTTATACTTGATGTTTTTATGAGAAACACTATGTAAATAATGTTCATAACTGAGCTGCACAGAATATTATATGTTCCATCTTATATAATTTTATATTTCCACAGTTACAAACTACCTTATATCTTATTTTCTATATACATATATACAGTTTTTATTTCTCAAAACTTTTCTTCAAGGTTATAAAATTACACTTAATATGTTTAAACATATAAACCCATTCTATTTTTGTTGACATCATTTCTTTTGGATCAACATTCAGAAAAATAATAAGTAGTTAAGTGTGGAAGTAACTTCTGAAATATTAACACATTCTCCCTTGCCCTTTCTTTAATTTTTGTTTCTTCTCTCTGGCTGTGCACCTAGATCCTTGAGTTTGCATTTCTTCATGAACACACACACACACACACACACACACACACAGAGAGAGAGAGAGAGAGAGAGAGAGAGAGAGAGGAGAGCAGAAATTAAACAGGGAATCTTTTTCTAATTTTGATTTTCAAAGCTTATTCACTGCGGGTAAAAGGACAAGACTTAGAGTAAATTAAAATGTTTTAAATAAAACTCTTAGAAAAATAGACCAATGTCCTCTAATCTATTCTTTCTGTTATATTTCACATCAAGGGGTAATTAATAAAAAGACAAGAGCATGAGATGAATTGGACTGCAGTTCTTGCAAGGTCAGCATTGACTAATGTCCAATTGTCTGTTCTTGGGAGCACTTTAGACTCTCACACCTTAGGAACAAGCTAAAAACAGTCTCGTCACATCCTTCTGAATATATAACCCTCAAAAGCAGCTGTACACCATACACAGAGCACTCCAGATAAAAAGTTGCGTCTGTGTCAACATGTCCCCATCAATGACACAGGGTACCTCAGGGCCTCAGAGCAGGTTGGAATACTGAACCCTCAACATTCACTTGCATTGGATAAAAGCATCTTGACCTCTGTGACACGGGTCAATAGTACAGTACAATTCAGGAGGCTGCTCATTAATTTGGGATCAATGACTACAAGAATAAGGGTGATAAAGGACTCACCTAATGGCTCAGAGGAAGGAACAAAAAGCTTCAATTCAGGAAGTCAGAGTATTTGACATGTCATTTGTAGAATAAGACAACAATTCTCTACTCCTCTATACCCCTAGTGGCTGAGGTTGCAGCAACGTCAGTATTGACTGATGTTCAATTATCTGTCCCTGTGAGCACTTCAGAACCTCATACTTCAGGAAAAGGCTAACAACAGTCTCATCACAATTATATATGTGTGTGTGTCTGTGTGTGTATATGTGTATGTGTGTGTATAGTGTGTGACAATTATATATACTATTGTGTGTGCATCACATTTTTTTCAGATTAAGTATTACTTTTTCTGAAGATTAAATATTTTATCTATTATTTATTTCTCAATTCAACAAACATAAATATGACATAGGTATCAAATTTAAACAAAAAACTGAAAGGTTGTATTTTCACAAGCAATCCCACTATTAGAATTGTAGCATGAAGGAAATTTTACCATTTGCCTCTCGTGGTGACCACACCTGAAAAAGGTCACTGAAATGTTACATATTCATTCTAAATACTGCTCTATTTTTCAATTTTCATTTCAAATCTAGTGCTGATATGCCACATATCATCCATAAACACCAATGAAACCCCTGTGATACCACAGAATACTTATCACCCCTAAAGCAAACCATGAGACTTTGCCTTGCCATCTGAGAGCATTAAATCTGACAATGACTGAGTGTGGATTTTAGTACTGAAGAATTTCTATGAATCTAAACTTGAATAATATCTTGATGACTCATAGGCTATACATTTTTAAGAGTAATGATTCTCACTGTGACTTCTTTCCTTGACAGTGAACAAGAAAAGGAGAGAAGGGAGCAAGGGCACAAGCTCCCAAGAAAAGAATTCCAAATAGAGACGACGGATACAGATAAGGGATGATGAGAACAGAAAAATGATTGCTTAGAATTTAAAAATTTAGGGAAACAAGGTCCACAGATTGGTGATAAAATTAGAGGGTAGAAGTTTGAGGTAAAAAATCTAATTTTATAATATCAAATAATCTCAAATAGCAAGCTGGGATAGTTGAGGATGCTGAGGTCTTTATGTGCAAAGTTAAATAATTTCAAATTTTTAAAAATTTAAATTATAAACAAAACCTGCAAGTAAGATTTACTTATTCACATGTACTTTCTTTGGATTTCTAGAGTCTTCTATTTAGATGCATGTTCTATCATGTGAATATCCATGTTAGCCATCAATAGCTTTAATTTCATACAAATGCATTGACTTTTGCTTACCAGTTCTTCCCAGTTACCTTCTAGAGCTAATAGTTGACGGTAAACCTTCAAGAAGTCTATTTTGATTACTTACTATTTGAACAGACATGTGCCAGCAGTCCATATTCTGTTGTCATCCTTGAGAAGGTATATGTGCTGGAGAGATAACAAACATACCCATGGAAGAATGAAATAGCACCACATTATTAGTAGTATATTAGTGACAATAAACAACACAGAAAACTGAAACATGAATAAATACAAACACCTAATAAAAACATAAAGCTTGAATGGCTAGTGATGCAGTGAGGAACTTCATGCCCCCAGATGTCAATGGACTAGACGTGATTAATGTATTTATTGCCTGTATATATTGTATATAGTCATTGTGCTTATTGTTTATAGTTTTCTTATATTAGTTATAGCCTTTTTATTTTAGACAAAAAGGGAAATGTATTGGCATTTCAATTTTAGTTTAGTAAATGAAGACTGCCTGAATATCTGAGAGTAAAACAGTCCCACTGGTCTGCCTTATAGACCAGGTTATGGTAACACATACCTCTAAGCCCAGTAGCCGTGATAACACACACCTTTAATCCCAGTAGTCACACTAGTTGCCTTAGAAACTGGGTGGTACATGCCTTTAACCACAGCCCTAGAGAGGATTATAGAATGGGAGGAAAAAGTTCTAAACACAGTCTCATTCAGAGATTCCGGGAAGCAGAATCGCCATTTCAGTCTGAGGTCAAAGTAAGAGAGAGTGGCAGGCTGTTTTGTTTTTTGATTTTCAGGCAGTTTTTATTTATTAAAACACAATTGAAATACCACTACAACCAGGGGAGCTAGAGAAACAGAAGCATGCATAAAATGCAGAGTTGAGATGGTTAAGAAGAATAGGTTTATGTATATTTGTATCAAATCACAGACAGTTGTGGAAGTCAGGATTAAAGATCACAAATTTAGTTCAAGTAGAAACATAACACTATTTTAAAGACTGTGTGAAGGTAAATATATTTTTCTGGCACCAACAGATATGGAGATATAAAGAGATAACCAGAGTCTTGAGTCAACACCATATCCATTTTTAAAAATCTGACAATGAATCTTGAGATACCATTTCTGAAATGCAGGTTGGCTTCTGCTTTCTTTTTTCTCTAATCCAACCTCTTCCAATCTAACTATCCAGTAGCTTTCCTTTCTCTCAAAGGATAAAGGTCACAGTGCTTAGCAGGGCTCACATTCCTGCATATTATGTACAGTTCCAGCCAGACTTTTCATTTCCTTCAGTGTCTTTTTCTCTTGTAGAGATTTATGCATTTTCTTCTGACAGAAAACATCGTTCCTTATTTTGTTAGTTTGTTCAATGATGTCTTCTGCTATCTGCGCTGTCCTCTGATTATTCCTTCAGGTGGAGAAGCCATTCTCACCTTCTGCTTTCCACTTTATGGAGCCAGGGTCTCTTCCTGACTCCAGAACTCCCCACTTGTGGTTATCCAAGCAATTTAGCTTTCCCTAGGGGTTCCCTGGCTCTGCTTTCCCAGTACCAGGATTACCAGGGGATTTTACCTTCTAAACTCAAGCTTGCAATGAAAGCCAGCTCCCTCTTCTGTGAATGGATTTACTCAGTGGTCAATTTACCTCAGCTTGCAAAACTTTCCATATTTTCATATTTACAAGGAAGGATGCTTCACTTAATTTTGCAGTTATAAGATTATGCCAATTATACTGTATATTTCTGAGAACAGAGACTATATTTGAACGTCCCATTATATGTTCCATCTCTAGTATAAACCTGTCTATTTTTATTGTCAGAGTTAGTTAGGCAAATAAATAAATGAAATTCCCAAAGCACAACATATTTTCACTTTCTAAACTATCCTCACCCCATAACATGATCTTTTGTTCACATGGCCCTGATTTATAACTTTTGCAGTATTGGTTCTAACTGCATTATTTAGCTTAAAAACATTTACTGGTTTGCTAACAAATCAATATATTTTGCACTTCTAAATTTTGTTGTGAACAAACGTGGTGTCTGGACCACAGTTGAGACTGTGGGGTGCTAATACTGGGTGCTGTAAAATAAGAAAGTGATCGCATGGAGCAGAATTACTAAAGTTTAAATGGGACATGTTGATTAATGTATTAGTATGCACATGCAGGGCACTTCATTTAGTACTGAATGCAGGGGTTTTTGTCTGTCTGTTTGTTTTTGGACAGACAAGTACTCTAAATGAAGATCTAAATGTAAAACTACTGTAGCATTAGGTCCTGCTTTTTGGGGTTTCTGTCCTGCCTGGTTTCTGTACTCCCACCAGGTCCCCCAGCCATTCAGTCCCAGAGAAAATCACACAGAGGTCTCCATAAATTATAAACTGATTGGCCCATTAGCTCAGGCTTTGTATTAGCTCTTATAACTTATATAGCCCACTATTCTTATCTATTTTAGCCACATGGCTCAGTACCTTTTTCAGTGGGTGGACAGGACTGCAGGAAGAGCTTCCTTAACCCCAATATACTCCTTTTCTCATTGCCCCACCTCTACTTCCTGTCTGGTTGTCCCACCTATACATCCTGCCTGCCTACTGGCCAATCAGTGTTTATTTAATACAGAATTGTCCCACACCACTTCCCCCTCTTTTTTTTTAAACAAAGGAAAATATCCATATTCCATTTGGGGGAATGTGGGCATAGTATTCCAGGCTACGTTTTGCTGGTTGGGGGCACTTATGGGGACTTAAAGAAAATTTAGAATTATGATCAAGTCCTGACTGGAGTATCCTGTGAGGCTTGATCATCTCAGGCAGCATCTTGAATCTGTTTTGGATGTAGAACTCAGATATCTGGGCCATCTGTTCCTACTGGGATTTCTCAGGTGGTCTTCCTTGATCAAACCTGATTTTTCTCAACTCACAATGAATCCACAGCCTCTCATTTCCTGTGGAAACAAAAGCAAAATCTCTTCTCCAAAGTAACATACCTTTTGATTTCAATTTTTAAGTCAAGGTATTTTCAAAATACCTATCTTGGATTAATTCAGCAGCATTTTTAAACAAACATCTTTTAGCAGCTGTTGCTCCTTCCCCAGCATTCAAACAATTCAAAGAGAGCATATTAACATACAGCATCCAGATTCTCTGTGTGTTTTCCATCTTTATGTGGCTTTATTTTAAACTCTATCTCTTTTATTTTTAATTTTTGGCTTTTTGAGACAGGGTTTCTGTGTATCTTTCTCCTGGAACTCACTCTATAGACCCAGCTGTCCTTGAACTCACAGAGATCTGCCTGTCTTTGTCTCCCCAGTGCTGGGATTAAAGGTATGTGCTACCACACCTTAAACTCATAGAGATCTGTCTGACTCTGCTTCCCAGGCATTTGGATTAAAGGTGTGTACCACCACAACCAACTACTCTCTTTCTTTTTTATTTTAAGGACTCATAACCTTTTTCTTTTCTCTCCCAAGCCTGCATATATTTTTAAACACACAGTAAACCATTTAGAGGTTTTCTTTGTCTTTGAATCTATCTTTATCTCTCTCTCTTTTTCTGACCACATGAGTCTTTAATTTACTAAGCAATATGGGTAAGATTAAAGCTGTGGCTTTGATGGCTGGGGCTGGATCTAGCCCATCTAGCTTTCTGAGGTTTCAGCCTCATGGCGGAAGTACCGGCTATAGCCATGTTTATTGTCACAACTCTACAGCATTTCAAGGTCCCTGCCAGCAAGAAAGCTGCAGTGGTGTGCTCACAAACCACACTCAAATGCTCC
>JAQHUG010000132.1:3223922-3258537 GCA_028555095.1 Dicrostonyx torquatus
ATATTATCCCATAATTCTTGTCTGTGTTAGCTACATGGCTTGGTACCTTTTCAGTGAGGCACTCACATCTTGTTTGCTCTGTGTCTGGCTTCCTCTATGTCTGGGTGACAAGTGCTGACTGATTCTTTCTCTTCCCAGAATTCTCCTTTCTCATTGCCCCACCTTTACTTCCTGCTTGGCTACTGGCCAATCAGTGTTTATTTAAAATACAAGTGACAGGCTACAGATTATTGTCCCACAGCAGGAATGGACTTTGATGTTTCAAAAAGTCTATTTCAAGCCTAGATCTTTCTCTTCCTGCTGGCTATAGTTACACATGTAGAACTCTCAACTACTTCTCTGGCTCCATATTTGCCCATATGCCTCCATGCTCACCACCATGATGACAATTGACTAGTTCTCTGAAACTGTAAGGAAGCTCCAGTTAAGTGTTTTCCTTTATAAGAGTTTCCATGGTCATGGTGTCTTTTCATAGCAATAGAACACTGACTAAGGCAATGTCCCAAGTCATTGCTCATGGTTAAAACAGCAAGATCTCATTGTGAGCTTACATGACAGTTAGAAATGAAATTAATCCTTAGCAGACCCCACCAGGCTACTTTGTAGGTATCAAAAGTTTCTAATTTCTACACCAAACATTAAGTTGTACATTCATTGTCCTCTAATTTCTTCTCTGAAATACTTTAGCAATTATCATTGCTCCCAGGTATTATGATATTTAGTTAAAAACTCAACTTCCTTTTTATTGAGCTCTGCCATGCCTGGTCCCCTCAAAAAGGCAATAAGTGCCTTTCCTAGGTAGTAATGAAGGCTTAGGACTTTTGATCCAGATGTTTATGTTTAAAATCCTCTTAATTCACTTTATGTATAACCGGCTTAATACTAAGTTTTAAATGAATGAATGAGTTAATGAATGGATAATGAGCACAGATAAAAGCTGATTTCAGTTTTACTTTTTAGAGAATTGAAGAGAGAGGAATCAGTTCTTGTTTAAACCAAATAAAACAATGTTTTCCTTTCATATGCCAACTCAAAGAAGATTTGAGCTGAAAGTAAAGTTGATTGAGTTGATGTAAATATTTGAGGGAAGAAAAGGTTTGCTGGTGCATCTGAGACATTAGTAATTATGACTTTCAGCTAGATGTGGTGTATTATTAAACAGAAATTGAAAATTGTTTTTATTTCAAACTTTATGGAATATTTTACTTGCTCAAATGAAAGTTTTTTATCATTTACATATTATCTTTTAGCACACAAATAAATCTTCAAACTTCTGTCTTCTTAGTTAATAAGGTATTTGCTATTTAATAATTTTTTATTAATTCATAGACGAATAATTAGTGTTTCATTTTGATTCACATTTACATACTCACTTTCTTTTTCATGAGATGTATTCCTAACAATCACTAAACACAAAAAGAAATAAAAGTCATAGGTTGATCATTTAAAACAAGGACAATATGTTAACATTTTAGAGTACCACGGGTTGAAAAAATACAAAAATTAAAAATATAAAGAGTAATATCTATAGGCATGTTTTTATTTACCAATGAACATATAACTATTCTATTTATCCATCTACCTACACATATACACATTTGGTATATCATATATGTATGAAGAAATTGTGAGTGATGGGAAAACTGAAATCCCAAAAGCAAGCTGCATCCTAGAAATGGAAGTCCTCATCCATGCATTCTTGAATCTAGTTGTTGAAAACTCTGTCTGTAAATAAGACTAATTTTTCTTCAAGAATCACTTGTATTTGCTTTTAAAGTCTCTAAGTGATTATATGATGGATGTTCATAGTACAGAATATAACATTTCACTTAAAGTTGAATTATTACAGCTGTTAACACATCTGATGAAGACCTTCACAGTGTCATCTCAACTGTTTGACCAAGATTATGACAGTCTAGCTAAACAGATGCAAAAAATGACCATTGTAATGTATTATCAACTATATTTTTATTAATCTATACAAAAATCTTCCACAGAAAGTTTCTTCTCACATTAACATCCTAAAATACTGTTGATCATTGACATCAACTTTTTGGTCAGTGTGCTAATATGATTACACTGTTGTACAACAAGGAGTAGATGATAATAGATAATAATATAAATCTTTAGGACTTGAAAGATTGACTTGTTAACAAAGAACACAGCCGAAAGATTAAGAACCCAATTTTCCCTTAACAATCCAGGGTATCAAGGTGACCCATTTCCTTGAAATCTTGATGTACAGGGCTATTTATTATCTGTTGGGATAGCCCATTTTGATCACTCTCAGACCATAAATACTAATCATCCATAAAGTTTTCATAATAATCACCAATAAGTGATGGTTCCTTTTTACACTAATGAATGTCCTCCTTATATTTTATTGTGCAAGTAAAACATCCTGTTTCCAGTCCATTGATCATTGCTTCTTATCTATATCTTTGAAACCTTTAATTTACAAATCCAGTTTCTAAAAGGAATTGCAGAACAAGAGAGTACTGTGTGAGTTGTGTAACTTTAATTCTCAGCTTATATGTATACACCAGTATCTTCACACCATTTGTCTAATGACATCACAGACCCTGTCCCTTAGTTTTGAATTTATCATTCATTCAGTGTTTCCTTTGAGCCTGAATCTTGTATTGGCCTCAATATCTCAGTGGCTTTGTGTGATTCAATTTTTATCTTGCATTAAAATGTAGACAAAAGCATAAATTCATAAGAATTTTATACGATGTGTTCTATAAACATATTGGTATCATTGGTACATGTTTGCTGGTTGATACATGCTAACTATTTCTACCCATTTACTTTGCTCTGAGTCTCCTTAAACGACTATTAATCTGCCCCTAGTTTCATATTTTCTCTTACCTGATCAAATTGAGAATCACCATTCTATACAATTGCTAGGATCCAGGTAATGGAGAATGACAGGAGAGTGTTAAAGCATTTTTCCCACTTCATTAAAAAAAAAAAAAAACCTCTGAGCTAATCTTGAATAATAATGACAGCTTCTGAATGTATCTCTAATCAAATTCTGTCACTTGAAGGTGTAACAGCAGGTTGCTGTTGGTAAGTAGAATGGGTCAACTTGAAATGAAAATGAATTATTTAGAAATGTAAAAATGAACTCTATAAAACTAGGTCAGAGTAGAAATCCTCTTTACTATTAAAATTTCAATTGCTAGAAATGTATTATCTTGAGGTCACATTATTCTTGTAAGTAAAACTTAAAATGAAGACAGGTCCTTTGCCCCAGTTTTTCAGGATAGTCTCTGAAGTAACATACTGTTTAGAGTACAGGACTCTTGCTATCATGAATTTGGAGTATTAAGTGATTTTCTAGTCATCTAATTTGCTGAGAGTTGTAAAAGCCAGAACAACAAGAAGTAGGGTTAGCTATTCAAAAGCTACATAAGTACTTATTGCAGAATAAAGCAATAAACTGACTGGTGTACTTGAATATGTATGCAAGCCTTCATAATATAAGTTTGGAAATGCCCCTTATTGTATAACATTCCAGATAATTTTTATTTTAAAACACAGCATTCTGGAAATGGTGGTGCCAATCTGTTTTGATGCAAAAACATAGTTTTTTGCTTCAAATAGAATGATAGTTAATTCTGAACCCAGTGTAAATGACTACAGCTTGTTGTAGTTTAATGTAATTAGCCCCCATAAGCTCAAAGGCATTGGCATTATTAGGAGGTGCAGCATTGTTGGATTAGGTATGGCCTTATTGGAGGAAGTGTGTCAGTATGGGCAGGCTTTGAGGTCTTTCATATGCTCAAGCCATCCCCAGTGTCTCAGACCACTTCCTGTTTCCCATGGTACCATTACGCAGCTCCTTCTCTACTCTCAGCTACCTTCCAGCAGTATGTCTGCCGATATGACATTATGTCCCACCATGATGATAACAGACTGAATTTCTAAACTGTAAACCACCCAATTAAACATTTCCCTTTATAAGAGTTGCTGTGATTATGGCATCTCTTCACAGCAATAACAACCTTAACTAAGACATAGCATAAAAATACAGTCACAGGTAGTCCAGAGTGACATGCTGCACAGTAGTAGAGATTATATGAACTTTTATAATCATTAAACGAAAAAGGCACAAATCAATTCACTTATTAAATATATCAGTAGGGACATCAGTTGCACATCAGATTATAGAAAAGTGGATACATCTCTTCGATGAGCTTTAGATGTTATCTGACTACATTCTTAGCTGTTTGAGTAGTGAATGTTAATATATATCTAAAACTTAATCTAATAATCACAAAAATGTGAAGTCAGAAACAGAAGTTGACATAAAAATGACCCTAAGGGGATTAATGATAGCCCAGAACAATCTTCATTCTCAGTCTTTACCATTCCATCTTTAAATGGCATGAAGTTTTATTTACTCCATCATCTTCCAGGTCTTCAATGTAATTGTAATTTTTTCAATAAACTTCACAATAGTCACCAATAGCGACAACTCCTGCAACTGGTAAATAAACACTTCTCTACTCTCACATTCTGTTAGGGTTCTTTATTTCTCTAACTGTTCTTTGCTGTTCTTCCAACAGGTTGCATTCAATTTCGTGCACACAGAAGTCAAATGTTTTATACCCCACAGTGTCTAGTAGTCTTATTCTTAGTATCAGTTTAAGACAAAACTGAAGAAACAGGAAGACTATCTTAGGAGAAAGAAATAGTTATCAAAGCCATTAATAAAAAAAACCCTCCTGGATCATACTAATGCCTGTAACTGGCACATTCAGGGGTTGAGTTGTTGTCTTTTTTCTGTCCTCTGTATCTGAAACAGCATTTACAGACCTTATCCCTATAGTCAGAATAATCAAGAACAGTGTGCCATTTAGAATTCCTTCCCAGAACTACTATCTTTTCTTATTTACTAAATAATATTAACAACCTGAGTGAGACAAGGATGTCAGACTTGTAAACAAGAGGAATCCTACATATTTTGAGAATACAACCAAATCTTAGTTCTTCAGATCAGAAAGCCAAATGAGATTTTATTATCCAAAATTTTTGCAATATGTCTTATGCACTTTTCACCAGCAACATATGAGTGTTGCTTAGCATTTTTTTTTTCAGCTCCAAACGATGATGTACCTTGAATACTCACTTAAATAGGGGAACATGGACGCAGTCTCTTGGATGATAAGTTCCCTTTGATTTTATGACCAAGATTTTATATCAAACTTTTACAGATGACTAACCTCTTAGTCTTTGTGCTAAGAAGTGTTGGCCATTTTCCATCAGCTACTTCAGATATGATCTGTATTAACTTTGCTAATAATTCTTGCTACATGTATTCTCATGCCCTCTTTTTAATTTTGTAATAACCTTGTCTAGTCTATTTGTATTTTATCAATTCTTAAATCACACAGTTTCCTTTCAAAAAAGTTTCCTATGTATTTTCCTCTCTCTGAATGAACATACCCTTTATATACCCCATTTTTTAAAGGTGAACCCCTTCCTAAGAAATGTCTTTATTTTTAGCAAGGTCAAGTTTTAAAAATTCTAGTCTAACATCTGTATCTCTCATGAGGTCTCTGTTTTCTCTAGCCTTTTGTCAATTTTGATAAATTCAATAATGTTACCACTGAAAATTGATCGCATTTATACAGTCTGGATAAAAAGCACCAAGTTCAAATTACTGGGAATCCTACATGAAAGTCAATAAGTAGAAATTATTTCTCAGGAAGCAGACACCTGGGTATATTACAGGGCTTTCTAAAGCCTTCCAGGCTTAGTGCTACTATTAACATCTATATTATATTGACTCTGTCGAGTTACTCCTATAAATTGAAGTTCATGTGGCTGATAGGCATGACTATATCCCATCCTTTAGCATTATCCATCCACATTTACAGATGAAGTGGTATATTGGTTTGAAAGAAAATGGCTCAATTAGGAGGTGTGGTTTTGTAGGAGTAGGATAGCCTTGTTGAAGAAGTGTGTCACTGTGGAGGTGGGCTTTGAGGTCTCATACATGCTCAAGTCATGCCCAGTGTCCCAGACCACTTCCTGTTGTTTTTGATATAGGATGTAGGACCTTCAGTTCCTTCTCCATCAGTTTGTCTGCATGCATGCCACCATGTTGTTTGCCATGATAATAATGTACTAAACCTTTGAAACTCTAAGTCACCTTCTCAATTAAATATTTTTCCTTTATAAGAATTGCCGCAATCATGGTGTTCAATAGAAACCCTAACTGAGGCAACTGGAGTTTCCGAATGGAAGGGAGTAGCTAGAAGTATCTAGTGGGGTCCTTTGTTTCCCTTGGTGCTGAATGAATTCTTTGGTATTTTTTCTCAGATGAAAAGTAACCCACTTTTAGCTCAAAATGATTTTACTCATTTTCTAGAAACTCATTGCAGTTAGACTCTACAATAATTCAAAAATTTTGCTTATAATTTTCAAAAGTTCCTTTAACAGAGATGGCTCATGTAGTCCCTTATCTGGTCTTGCAGGATGACCAGTCATAATTTAATGAAGAAACAATTTATGATTTTCAAAATCTTAGATTAGAAGAATTAATGGGAGTGCCTTTGTCTAAAGCAGGCTAGAAGTTCTAGTTAACTTTGTTATTGACTTTTTTATAGTGCAACTCATTTACTCAACCAATCCAGAGAACTGAAGACAGTAGGCAAAACAGTGGTATATAATAGTCCTACTTCTTACTAATACCTGTTCAGTAAAATTAGTTTCAGCACCTCTATGCAATTCATCAGAAATGTTCCAAATAAGAATATTTTGCTTTGGCAGAATTTTTTATACTACTAATACACTGGATTTTCAAATAAGAAAGGCCTTGACCCAAAGGGAAAACGTAAAAGCTAGCACTAAGACACATTTATACCTTTGATTCAGGTACATTCATATAAAATATAAGTAGAGAGTCTTAAATGCTTCATTCATGAGGGAAATGAAATAGGATAAGGGTTATATGTGATACTGAAGAAATCACTATGTTGCCTAGATGTGTAATTTCTTGATGGTAAAGTTGCGATTTGGATATATTATGATCATTCTTGGCTTGCTATCACATGAAAATGGTATCTCTGAGGCATCATCATCTGAAAGAGAACATAAAAGTAGATCATCTGCATATTTACTTAGAAATTCATGAAAGAATTTTAAATCTTGTAGGTCAGGTTTTAGAATCTGAGAAAACACATGGCACTTTTAGTGTGTTCCTGTGGCACCACAGTGAAAGCATGCTGCTGCTGTTCACCTGAAAACCAAAGAAATACTGGCTCTCAGGTGCTCCTGAGATGCTAAAAGAGGCCCTTTAAAACCTTCTGTTGAGGAACAGA
The DNA here is from genome assembly GCA_028555095.1 of Dicrostonyx torquatus. Lineage (NCBI taxonomy): Eukaryota > Metazoa > Chordata > Mammalia > Rodentia > Cricetidae > Dicrostonyx > Dicrostonyx torquatus. The sequence goes on from JAQHUG010000132.1 coordinate 3,231,257, forward strand.
CTGTATAGTAAGTGTTACAGGAGACTGCCAGTGGAGGCAGACCTTGGTTTGGAAGTTGGTGTCCACATCCAGCTGGCCATAGTGTACCACAAAGATTTTTGGTAGACTCAGAAAAGAGAGGGGAACACATGAAGAATAACGTGGGGCCTTTCGATCTGGGAAGTTAGAGAAGCGAGCAGATGATCATTTCTCTGTCACTCAGTGAATCTCTCAAGTTTAATTTTTAGTATTTAACTCCGGAGTGTTATTTTTGATAAAAAACAATAAGTCATAATAATTGAGGGGGTATTAAATTATTTAGGAATATATAGGGTTAGGCACTGCTTTGCAGCAAGTAATAAACTTTCTTATTTATGGCTCAGAACTCTTATACACATCTTCATCCTTGTCCACTTGACTTCTTCACACAATATTGCCTATTGCATTGGTTGATGCAAAGGGTTACATAAGTCATTTTATAGATATTCTTGTGTGATCAATTTGATTTATTTTTAATTTGTTTATTCTATGTGTTTGAGGCCATCCATACACAGAGGAGTCAGAGGACAAATGGTGGGAGCTAGTTCTCTATTTCTACTCTGCGTAGGTTGCAGGGGTCAAACTCTGGGTTCCAGACCTGGCAGCAGCACCTTTTTATACCTACTGAACCATCTCTCTAGCCTGATCAGCTTGAGTTCTTTCCAGGTGTCTTACACCAAAGGACAATGACTTGTTTTCTCTACTGCTATCACAAACAGAGTGGTTAGTCTCATCTGTCTCCCATTCATTTAGGATGTATCTATAGTTCTATACCTTGTGAAAGAAGTCTTTCAGTTTTCCCGAGGTCTTTTCTGAATCTTTTAAAAGAAGCATACAGAAGATACTGATTGTCTCTCCTATGTTTAAGAAAATCTTTTCTTTGGTGCAAAGGAGATAGCATTCGCTTTCACAATATTACAACCAAATAAATGAGCTGGGCTATTGTGAGACTTCCTGTAGTTTCTTCTCCATGGAATTGTTTGCTGTGTGTATGAACAGAAGATACACACATATTGGAAATGTCTGGCATTCTAATTTTATCTTTATTTTGAGAGAGAGTATTTAAACACAATATGATTAAAAACAGAATACATAGTTCATGCATGTATCAAGTCCTTTTTTATTAATATAATAACTATCTCTACTTCTTTTTAAATATTTGGAAATACAAAAAGAAGAACTCTGTGGAGTTCCACAGGGCAGGCCTTTGGAGTTTTGTTTTCTATTTTTCTGAGAAGTCTTGCTATCCCTTTGTGGAGTTTCTTCTAATTGCCTTGAAATAGCTAAGATATTTTCAATAGTTACAAACAACCTCACCTTTCACCCTTACTGTTTTAACTGTTGTGAACTTCTGGAGTTCATAATTTTATAAAAATATCTTTCTTAATAATTCTTAAAAGTTGGTCCTCAAAGATAATAAGAATATCCATGGGAAATGAAGCCCATGTTGCCCCAATTCATTTGACCAAAAAGCAGCTAATTTCTTTTATAAAACTTACATGAATGTGAAATTTAATGAGACATCATATTTGTAAGGTCACCATGTTCTCACAGGAAACTCTTCAGGGTTGTTTAAATATTTTTTTTTTCCAAATCTGCTGTAGAAGTCATGGTTGGCTTCTCTTGAACAACATCTCTTGATCTATACATCTCCAGTAGTGGCATTTGGGCCCAATTGGCAAGTCGCAGGGGTCTTTTGGCATCACAGCAGAGGTTGTTTACTATCTCCTCAGGTAGTCTTGGCATTAGTATCTATTTTGTTAAAGTCCTCAAAGGATGTTTTACCACCCTGCCAAATGGAACAGCATCTTTGCTTTTCTCCCTGTAGTCAATAATTGAATCAATTGACATAAGATTTTTTTTTCAAAAAAAAATAGGTTTTTATTTTTTTTCAGTAGGCTGATGTGAAACTCCTTAACAAATCCCAGAGGGTCCTAATATAGATTAGAAAATAGCAAAATAGAAGTTCTCAGCTTAGTTTCTGTCCAGGAGTTACAAGAACAATGTCAGGATCTCTGCTCCTTAGGCTTATCTAAGTTGCCATGACAGCTTTTTCTTTTAATGTAGAATCTTATTTCTCTTGGCAGTTCTTACAGAAGAGACATCAGGACAGGATGGTTAAGAGGGAGGATGCTCAATTTGTTCCTAGTGGAGGGAGGAAGGCGGAGCAGCACAGCTGAGAGCAAGGACTTGAGCAGAATTGGACTCCTGAGAACTCATCTTTGGTTCTGAAACTGCCTATAAAAATTTTATATTAATTTCTTGTCCTTTAGAATCATTTCCATAATTCTGATACAGTTTTCAAAACTCTTTTTATTAACTTACAAACTAACAATTTTAAAATATCTTCTCTCAGGTGATCTAAATTGCAATTAAGGTAAATTTGCCATTCATCATCTTTTGTTTTATTGCCTAGTATTTCAGTATTGAAAAAAAAAGGAATATTGAACTTTCCTTATTTCTCTATTTCTCTAAATACAGGTTTAATTACCAAAGTATAAAACATAAAACCAACAAAAGTGCCATCTTTTCCCTTCCAAGGAGATCCTTCCTCTTTGTTTAGTTTTCAATGTTGGAGGAGGTGTCTTTTCTCCTGAAAACTGTAACCTTTTACCTTAGCTAGTGGATTTGTATTGGGATCAAAATGATGATTTGCTTATGGGAGTAACTCTCTTGGGTATCACTCTGAAGTTGATTCTTCCCACATCTTGATTTTAACCTGCCCAGTTTTAGGAAGGCAAGAGAGTTTAAGGTACTGTGTAATCACCCTCGCTGTGTGTGTTCAGCTAAGCCAATAATCTTTCTTCAGACCCCTAAATCACTTATGTTGTTTAGGGACTTCCTATAATGTCATTTCACATCCTGGGAACTTGCCCCAGATATATTTATCCTGTTGAGTTGAAGGGAGCAGGTGCCTCGTATCTTTGGAATTTATGTCTCAACACTCATTAAATTTTAAACTAAATAGGAAAAGACTTCAATGCACAGAAGAAGGAAACAGATAAACAAAATTTCAGATTAGATTTCAAGGAGTGATAGAAAAAAATATCTAAATGTCAACAAGCATGAGTGTGGTGCATGTTCTCCTAATGCTCTTCTACGATAGAGCACAGCCAGTGCAACACCCAACACAGACAAAACCTTTAGTGGGTTTTCAACCTAAGTAGGGGCAATGATCCCTAGGAAGGACTCACCAACACCCATGCAAGGAGGCAACACAAATCCTGGGAACAAAAAATGCACACTGTTATCTGACACCAGACTCAGTGTGAAGTCAGTAACAGTAGATCATCTTCTCACCCTATATTTGATCACCAATACACAGTTCTTGCTCCAAAAAGGTACAGATTCACAATGGAAAAGGTCACATGAACTTTTATCCTCACAGAACAGAGACAACAGGCATAATCAATGCATTTGGAAAATATGTTGGCAGGAAAATCATATAAGAATGTTATACATAGCAGGGGAATCTCTCATATATGTTTCTGGTGCTATCCAATGACATGCTTAGCTTTTGAATAAGTGAAGACTTGTAGTCTGTTAATACATTCCAAAAAATTTTATCTAATTGTAACAAAAATGTAGAGTCATATTCAGAGGTTAGGGACAAATGCCTATTGCAGAGCCTAATGGTAGCCTAAGATACTGTTGGTGTTGAGTTTACAGTGTATCATCATTCAATCACTGCAATCCATTCAGTTAATTATTCTGTAGACTCTTCCATATAAATGTACATTTCCAGAGATCTTCAGTTCACTATTGAAGAAGTATCACACATTTGAGGCCAGCCTGAGCTACATATGATGAGATCCTATCTTAAAAATGGGAATATACCTGGGTACAGACCTTGATTACAGTAGAAAAGATGATAAAAACCCATGTTTGTGATATCTATGAATCTATAATATATTACGTATAATTTTATAGCACATTCTTCATTCATAGGAAATGTATTTTACTAAACTGCAAGCCCTCTGATGGTAGACTTTATGTCATTCATGTTATTTTGATTCCTGGCATAAGATGAAGGCTCATTACAAATTTGATGGACTGAACTTTCTTAAATGTTGAGAACATCACTCTATTACCTGGCTTTAGCATTTTCTCTTTCTGAGACACTGTACGCAATCTGTTTTTCTGAGGTTGCTCAGAAATAGGCCTTCTCCCCATGCTTCTTAGAGTGGGTCAATTTGGAGAACCTGAGTGCTTTCATTTCCTGGTGGTCTGGGTTTTTTCCCATGGGACTTTCTGAAGGCCTACTCATTAATTTTTGAACAGAGGAGAGCTGAATATTTACAAATCATAAATCCAGCTATAGTATCTAGGTTTTGTCTAAAACACATGTCAACTGGAGTACAGTCTCATATAATTGGGTTTCTAGGCAAACTTTTATAGACCAAATGTCCACTAAAGACTAAAGGCTAAAGAATAAAGTCAACCAATTTTATATTTCATGGAGGAAAGAAGGGGTTATCACTAAATTATGCACCAGTTTTATGCTTCAATATTATATGAAGCAAAGTACGAAGTTAAGAGCTGTATTGTGCCTTAATCTATGAAACCATACTTCTCAAATGCTAACACAGAGCATAATGTACTATAGAGAACTCCAAAATCATTTTAGTAATTTTTGCTATTTTTAAAAAAACTATCAAGCAAGTCAGTTAAATGACAGCTTGCTGGAATCTTAAAAGGACATATGCTTTAGTTTTATATAGCTTTGGAAATCTCCAGCATCAAAAATGATTTCTAAATACCAGGAACTATAAAAAGGTAATTGAGTTTTCTCAATTGTTAGTGTCAAACTCAAAGCAAAGTTAAGACATTCATGAAATGTGGTCACTGTACAGAAAATACTCATCGTCGACAAGTTTTCACCCATAAAGTTCAAAGAATGACTTGTGTTGATTAACATAAAATCATGTGAAGAATTATAAGGCTATTTCAGAAGTAGTCTTTTATTATACAGACTTTAATAATAACAGTTATATGCATATTAGAAGAGAAATCTACAAAATTTCAGTACAGTATTTACCTTTGAATGATCCTCATTGTTGTCAAACTATGATCCAATAGTTGTCAAACAATTGCAAAAATATGGTTAAGACAAACCTCAAGCTACTGGTATATCAGTTCTCAGAAAAAAACTATCTATCTATGTATCTAGAGAGAGAGAGAGAGAGCGAGAGAGAGAGAGAGAGAGAGAGAGAGAGAGAGAATATCCAAATAAAATTTTTATTGGAATTTAAAGGTAAAAAACTGAAGTGACTAAAGATATTAGTTTTTAAAATAATAATTATCATGTGGGCAACCAATAAAGCAAGGTGGCAGAACTGATAGTGAATAAAGAAATGGACTTATAGACATGACAGATTTGGGGTCACTGGTTTAAAAACCTGTCACTATTTACAAAGCTCTCTAGAGGCATGCTTATCCTACTTTTGTTTCTCCATTTTTAGTCTGTAAACTCTTGGAGGGCCTCAGTTGTTGTTTACAAGTGAAATATTTATCTACATGTGAATATAAATGTTTATATGCACCATAATGTATGCACTCATGTGTGCACACACATGTACACACACACATGTATGCCGCATAATTATAGCAGCAAAAAATACGAAACTCCAAGAAGAGTCTTGACACTGAGTTTATAACACATTTTCCACATATCATCCAAAGTATAAGCAATAAAATGAAAACAAATTGGATTTAATGAAATTTAAAAGTTGTTTATTAGAATTTATGCTTAACAGAGTGAAAGAAAATATTTTCTGATCATGTATCTGAAAGGGGTTTAATATTTAGAATATCTGAAAAATATAACAGAACAACAAAAACGTAGCACAATTATTATAACTTCAATGTATATGTTTCCACAGAAAATGGAAAGAATGACTAGACCAGTAAGTATCATTAACCACTAGGAAAATGCAAATTAAAACTATAATGAAATATTACTTTCTATTCATTAGGAGAGCAATAATTAAAACACACACATACCTAGACAGAGTAAAAGATGGTGGGAATCTTGGGATCTTGGAATTCCAGTGTAGTTTGGTATAGCTTTCCTGAACTATATTATGGCATTTCCTCTAAACATTAAGCATTGCACTGCTAAAACCCCTATCATATACTACAAATATCATTCTAACCAGATGTCTGTATCCTCATGTTCATAATAATAGTAGTAATAATAATTACATTATCTGAAATATAATCTAAATATTAACATATTCATAGGTGACCAAATGTTATGGATTCATAACAATGGAAGAGTATTCACCCCCCCAAAAGGCATGCGCTTAGTTCTCACAAATACTACCAAAAGCCAGAAAGAGGAACAATTTACGTGAAGTACCTAGAGCAGTCAAATCATGGCATAGAATGGTAGATGACAGGGATAATAAAAAGTATTGCGCCACGAGAAAAGAATTTCAGTTTGGGAAGATAGAGAAAAAAATGCCAACGTGTGGCACGGCAGCTGTGTAACAAAGTGAACGTACTGAGTGACAGCTAAGTAGACAATTAAAATGGTTTAGAAGAATGATTTTTATGTTTTGTAGACCTTACCTCAACAAACAACCGATTGCTAATGGAAGAAATGAAGCTTTTAACTCACACTAAGTTGTTGAATCAAATGTTTTCGCAGTAGGAAGTTAAGAGGAGAGTCCTCTGTAGACTCGGCTTTTACCAGAGAAAGAGAAATAATGACCTGACGATTTCACAGGCGTGGTTAGAAACACCAGAACCATTGATTTACATACCAGGGCTTCATTCGGTTGTGCATTCACATGTCTTATTATGTCCTACAAAGAGGGAGAGACTGTGTGTGAGAAATAAAAGGAATTCATTATTGTCTCCCTATTTCAGTTGTATGTAATTTTCAGAGCACTTAGATACTCCCATGGGAAAGGACTTTTGAACTTAAGAATTTTCATCTCCAGTCTTTTAGCATGTTAAAGAAAACAAGTGCTTTGTGAGGAATAAGACATAACAGATTTCTTTCTCCAGAAGGTTTGTTTTGAAGGAAGAAGTCGACTTCCTACGTAAAGTTAAGATGTATACAAGTCAGACCGCAGCTGAAAATCTCAGTACCTCCGACTTGGACTCCCACTGTCTGGGAAGTTCCCCTCGCCCCGAGTTCCTAACCTGTGAACTCAGGGCTGACTCTGTCAAATAGAATAGAGTGTTTGAATGGAGTGCGTTGTCGAATGAGATCTTAATAAAGCTTTGTGATGGTTCTCCTTCTGCAAAGGTGTAAATGCAGCCATAGAAAGGTCAGGCTATTAGCACAAATAGTTTCTCTTAGCACTCAACATTGAACTAGAAAGCAAAGAAAGGATTTGCCTGACCCCTTCCCCTGAGATGGGGCCCCCATGGCTTCTAAAATGCAGTCCTAAATTCAGTTCCCTCACAATAGAACTGCTGCTGAACTGGGGAGAATAAATCATTGGAAAGGCAAACTATTTTTTTCTCTTAGCATTGAATTTTATTTTAATTAAGTGTAAAATTTTGTGTGGGTTTGCATTTCTTTGCTTTTTATTTCTCCTTGTTATTCCTAGCTCCCTTAATTAAATTATGTGATGAGTAGAAAAGAGGCCAAAATGTCTCTCTCCTCTTAAAAGTATGAATGTGTGTGTGTATGTGTGTGTGTCTTGCTCTTTGTCTTACTCTTTGTGTTGTTCATGAACTGCAATGGGAGAGGCTGGAATTGAATAGATCCTATACTGATTTTGTTGTTGTTTGTTTGTTTGTTTGTTTGAGGAGGAGCATTTCCTTTATAAATATGGCCTAAAACCAGATTCTGAGGGGGGAGGTGCTACAAGATTTAAGTGCACTCAATTTTAGGAAGGAAGGAAGGAAGGAAGGAAGGAAGGAAGGAAGGAAGGAAGGAAGGAAGGAAGGAAGGAAAGAAGGAGAAAAGAAATCCACCACAGAAATCCTTCATTTAGAGTTCTTCTCAATTTTCCAGATCATGTTAGAATCACCTAGAAAACCTGAAGAATAATGGTGTTCAGGCCCCACCCTCAATTTCATCCACACTTGCAAGTCCAAGCCTTTGACATACAGGTTTAATGATTCCCCTCGTGATTCTGATGGACCCTGACCTCATCGACAGGTTTAAATGATCTTAACTTTTTGAAAGGAGCACATGACGACTTTTCCAGTCCGAAGTCGGGTGGAGTTATCAGACACCCACTGCTTTCACAAGTTCTGTCACCTGTGGTGATGAAAATACCAAGCAGTTTATTGTTAAAACTAACTAAGGAGGGGCTGGAAAGATGCTGCAGCAGTTAAGAGCACTGACTGTTCTAGAGAATTCGGACTTCATTCCTAGCACCCACGTGGGGCCTCAAAACTGCCCATAACTCCAGTTCCAAAGGATATGATAGCCTCTTCTGGGCTCCGAGGGCACTTTTGGCCAGATATTGGGCTTCTCCACAGTGAGAGGAAACAGATCCACCTGTCTTCCTGCCAGGATGGCCGAGATGTCCACTGCACTTCATGATAAATGAAAGCCTTCTCCATGCACCTTCCTAATGGAGACAGATACCGAGCACTTTCCAGCAAGCCTAAGGGAAGCTGGGACCTCTTGCTCTGAATATTTCCTTGAAGCAGGTCAAAACCTTCTGGAAACCTCTGAACTACTGATTTTCTTGAGATTAATTAGGGCATTTGAGGTTCCTAGAAGTAGTGATTCTAAACTTTGTTGAAGGCTATTCATCACAAAGGCTGAGCTTTTTTTTAGACTAATAAATATTGCTGCCTGAGCACATATGGCATCAAATCTTTAAAATTCTGTACCATTTCCTTGAATCTCGCTGTTGTTTCCATACCATTTTCAAAGCCACAGCCATCTCTACAATTACAGATTAAGAAGAGGGATGGCTTAATGTACTGGCAAACAAAACCCCATCCCTAAGAAAGGAGGAAAAACAAATTCACTTCCCATTTCCAAGAAAAGCCGAGTACTGAGTTTCAGTATACACAAAAGAAGCCTAGAGAGTCAGAGAAAGATTTGTTTTGTTTTTATCTTTGAATGTTAAAACTGATGAGATAAAAGCAATTGCATCTCAAGGTGTTTGCTTCTCCAGTTGTGGAATATTTGTAAAATGTCAAGTTTGAGTTCTGGGTTTTTTTTTTATTTTTTGCAGAGATTTTAAAAGAAGCAATGTGTGCCTTAGTAACTATTCTATTACTATGAAGACACCATGACCAAGGCAACACTTATAAAAGAAAACATTTGGTTGGAGGCTTGCTTACAGTTTCAGAGGTTTCATCCATTGTCATGGTGAGCACCATGGTGACCCACAGGCAGGCTCTGGAGATGTAGCTAAGAACTACATCCCAATCCATGGGCAGAGAGAAATACACTTGAATTGGCATGGGTGTTTGAAACCTCTAAACCTAATCCCAGTGACATACTTCAACCCACAAGGCCACACTTCCTAATTCTTCTAATTCATTCGAACAGTGTTAGTCCCTGGTGACACAGCAATCCAATTATAAGAGCTTACAGTGTGTGTGTGTGTGTGTGTGTGTGTGTGTGTGTCATTCATATTCAAACCACTACAATAGGCTAAATTCAGCAGTAGCAGTGACTTTTTGAGACAGCGGTGGCTATTTCACCATGGTGCTAAATCATCTGAACCTCTGGAAACTGATTTTGGTGTTAATCCGTCCTTTCTTGCTTTAGTTAACCTTTTGATTCTGTCTTCAGTTAATCCAAGGCTAATGGCAGCAGAGTTGGCATGTGTTGCCAATCCACCCAACAGAGCATATTGGGACTGCAGACCTGATGGAATACCCTGCTGGTGACCATCCTTTGTTTCAGTAGTGGGTCTGCTGCAATTACAGATGAGCACTTATTCTGATTCTGCTATGTTGGGAGAACTGACACGTGTCACTCAGGATTACCTGTTATGTTTATTAAAGTTTATTACACACAAGCACACGCATGCACGCACACACACACTCATACACACACACGCACATTTGGATTTTTCCTCTATATTTAGAGAAGGAATTCACTAGTTTGAGGAAGAGGATGAAAAGCACAACTCCTATCATCACACCTTCTATCTATTGTAAATCAAGCAGGCCAAGAAGAAGCAGGTGACCGGGACACCTCCTGATATGGCCAGTCTGTCAGAGAAAATTTCTGTTGTGTCAGTAAGGGATTTAGCTGCTCTTATACTAAGGCATTAAGCAGTTAAGTTCAGAATGTTATAAAAACTCAGCATGCTACTCTATTATGAAGTTTAATCTTTTGTTGGGCTATTTTGTGCACTGTTAGGCTGTTTCTTTAAAAAAATTTCCTTGTGTTATTTCTTCATTCCTTATTTTATATCTCAGTTTAGAAGACTTCAGTAGTACATGCATGTTGTAAATAGGGGGAGAGGTGTGGGTTGTGTTCCCCAGCTGCCAGCCTTTGGCCCGCTCAGCTGCTGGCCGCCTACACCCGAAAGAACCACAGGAGAACGGTATTCATTCAAACTCTGACTGGCCCATTATTTCTAGCCTTTTCTTGGCTAGCTCTCACATCTAAACTAACCCATTATAAAAGTCTGTATGTCACCACGAGATGGGTGACTTACCGGACGGTTCTACGGTACTTCCATCTGCGGCGGGGGCCTCATGGCGACTGGTCCACTTCCTTTCTTCTCCTCCCAGAACTTCCGTTCTGTCTACTCCGCCCACCTAAGGGCTGACCTATCTATAAGCCAGGCAGCTCTTTATTCAACCAATAAGAGTAATACAAAATACAGGAGAACACTCCCACATCACATGCGTGTGTGTGTATGTGTGTATGCATGTGTATGTTTGTGTATGTGTGTTTGTGTGCATGTCTCTCTGTATGTGTGTATGTGTTTGTGTGTATATGTTTGTATGTCTGTATGTGTGTTTGTGTATGCACATGTATGTTTGTGTGTGTGTGTGCATATTTGACTCTGACCTCCCAGATTATTGATTGAATAGTTGTTTCTTCCAATTGAATCCTACTTTCAGGGTCAACATTTTACATAGCACTAGAAATTCTCCAAGAATAAAATAAAATAATTTAAAATTTAAATCTGATGTTATCAAACTCAAACCCATGTATGCAGAGTTATCTAACTGTGTCAGTGGTAGGCATATGCCTATTTATTAGCTTCACTGTAGATCAAAGGTTTAGGAAAGTCTTGTAGATGACAGTGAGGTTTCCAAGATTAAAAAAGTAGAAACTAATTAGCATTTGGAAGCAAAGACAAAGCAATCCATACTATAAATAATAATACTCAATGTTAAAAAACATCAGCTGACAACTTAAAAGTTCATACAAATCAATTGACTTCTGTCCATTTTCACTGTTACCCTCTCCCATTTCCTCTCTCTCTAAATCCCTTCTACCTAAAAATCTCACTCCTCTCCCTTCTACTTTGATCTCTTTCCTCTGCCTCTGTATCTCTTTGTCTCTCATACAGGATGGAATGGAGACATGTCCTGTGGAGGCAGTTCTTGTGCAAGCAAGCACAGCTCCCTGAGTTCATGAGTACAACGGTGGTGTGTCTTGTTGCAAAATCTTTCCCAACCTGTGGCTCATATGGACTTCATTACTTTATTACATTATTAGCTTGCAAAAGACTTAGGTTTAATTATGTTATTTTTCAGAAAGAAAATTGTTTTAGTTGCTTCTCTTCCCCTACTTCTTGGGTACCACCCCTCTCCGCTCCTTCACTTCTACCATCCTGTTGGCAGACCACTTCCTTCCTTAAAACCTCTGTTCCCTTCTCAGGGTTCCCTATAGAGTTTCACCATCTATACCCACTCTAATAATCCTTTCTTAATATACAAAGAGACATTAAAACTTAGGTCCCACATTTGAGTGAGAATATATGATGACTTTTGTCTTCCTGAGACTGGGTTGCCTCGCTTAATATAATAGTTTCTGGTTTTACTCATTTTTCTATTAACTTTATAATCTTTTTCTTATCGGCTGAGTGAGTAAACTTCCTTTGTGTGTCTATGTCATGTCAGGTTTACAGACTTGGTAAGGGTATCCTGAGACAGATCAGCAGAGGCAGAACCACGGAGAGGCTCAGATCCTCACTGCCTAGATCAGGGTTTTTGAATCGTGATCTCTGCTTCTTGGGTTCTTGGGTCATGTAATAGGACATGTATGTTGGGAGAACAAAGTTTTGTTCTTGGAGTAAGCATATCAGAAACATGCCATCTGCTCTTACCTTTCCCATGGAAACTGATCTAATTGGTGACACAAAAATGTCAATGCCAGAATAAATGGCCATTTTCAAACAGAGTAAACTTGTCCATCGGAAAAGAAACTCCCTAGTTCTTCCTGATCCTGTATTCATGGAGGGGAGCCCCTGTTCTCTCTTCTGGGGTTTACCTTCACCGTTGAAATTTGGAGTGGCTTTATAAAGAGCACAGAACTTGAAAACACAGCCAACCAAGGTCGAATTGATGCCTTTTTAGATTTCTTCCTTTGGTACAAAAATCTCAGAGTCATTCCTAATATCTGTTCCTTTTTTTTTCTGAAGAAAGAAATTAAACTCTAGTTATTAGGTTGCATTGAATAAAATGGGGCATTGAACAAACTAGGCTTTTTAAAAAAAAAACAGAAGAAGGAAAGAAAGCATCTTATCACTATCACATGGCTTGCTTTTGCGAAGAGAAGAGAAAGAATTGGGTAAACTAAATAATACTAATTAGATTGTGGAGGGACATTTGTGTGACTTACAGTTCTCAACCCATGAAAAATATGCAGCTATTGAAATGAACAGACTAGATCCATATGGATTGACTCTGAGACATGCCACTAATTTGTTTTTCAGTTTAAGAAGCAAATAGCAAGGAAATGGAAAAATGGCTTGGTAGTTAAGAGCACTTTCTATTCTTTAAGAGGACTGGGGTTTGGTTTCCAGCACCTACATAGTGGTTTACAATTGTTTGTTAATTCAAGTTCCAGGGGATATGACACCCTCATCTGGTCTTCTCACAAGGCATACATTAATATGCATAAAATAAAAATAAATTTTAAAAAGTAAAAGATAAAATAAATTTATAAAAACTATTTCCATCTTCCAAAATGAATTAAAATAAAACATGTATGTGTATTTCTGTTGATAATAATTATTTTCAGCAGTGCAGAAGATGAAGAAAAGATATTCACACTCTCAACCAACTTCAGGTGTCCCCTCAAGTGTCACCTTCTCTTTAACACACTCCCCAAGGGCCCTGCACCTGCCCACAACACTGTTGCACCTACTCACAACACTGTTGCACCTACTCACACCACTGCTGCACCTGCTCACACCACTGTTTATGCCCATTCCACCACCTCATTTCTACTATTTCCCAGTTCTTATTATCTCTAATTATTATTTCTTTTACACAAATCGATACATAGTACATTATGAAGCCTGCATTCATGAGGGTCACAAATCTGTTTATAGCTACTTATGTAATGACAAAATGAAGGCAAGAGTCTCATTTCCTTTTTACCACAATGTGAGCTCTAGCAAGGTGGGCATTTCATCTTTGTTTGCTGTAAAGTGTAGAGCAAGATCTTGCAACCTGCATATATTCTATAATGACTTATCCAATCAGTATCTACAGGACAAACTCATCCTATTGATCTGAGAAACTTTGGGTCATGAAGACTAAGACCAAGACTAAGTAGAGTGTGTTTCATGCACATGGATCTGTCTATACTGTGTAGACATGCAAATTACTTTTTAAGTACAAAGTACAGTAAAAAAACAATCTATTAACAAGCAACAGAGCTGGTATACTTTCTTGTTCTCTACATGCTCAATAAGCCATTCTCTTTTTCTATCTCCCAAAATCGCCTGTCCCCTCTCCAACTTTGCAGTGGGTCTGTAATATTGCTCAAGAAAGATTTTCTATATTTTTGAAATCTAGTGGTATTTTATGATGTAATTTTAACTTTCTTAAGAGTATTTGTGTTTAGCTGTGTGCCACATTTACTTCCTCTTGTAAAGAGAGTACAGAACAAGGATAAAATGAGTATCTGGAGAACACTGAAGAGAAATGTGTAGCAAAATGGTACAAGAACAACTAAGACAAGGAGGGGGAAGGAGAGGGAGAGAAGGGAGATGGAAGTGAAGGTGGCACAGGCCAAGGAGAAGAATCAGAAAAAGGAAGAGAAGTCAGATGTGGGTAGGTCCAAGTGGATGCCAGGGACTAGATCCTGAACCCATGGGAGAGGTGGAGTCAGAAACTTAAGGCAGCTCATTACCAGGACCAGGGAGGTTGGCAGTCATAAAATGGGTTTGTATAGGGATGGGTATTCTGAGATTTTGGTGTCTTCTTAAGACCTTGGGCTTATCCCAGCATCATGGTCTGCTTTGAACACACAAATGAAGGAACTGAGAACTCCAAAGTTCAGCCTTCTAGCGCTTACATACAATTTCCAAACTCCAGATACAGCCACTGTGATAAAAACACTCTGGCCAAAAGCAGCTTGTGGAGGCAAAGGTCTATTTTAGCTTTTGGTTCATTGTTGGGGGAAGTTAGGGCAGGAACTCAAGTAGAAACTGAAGCAGACACCGTGAAGAAATACTGCCCACTAGCTTGCTCTCTGGGTTGGGTCCTGTTAGTTTTCTGTACAGATTGGCACATTCTCCTAGGGATGGTGCTGCCACAGTGGGATGGACCCTCCCACGTCAATCATTTATCAAGACAGTTCCTAACAGACATGTCTATAGGTCAATCTGGTAGAGGAAATCCTTCAACTGAGCTTCTCTCTTCCTGAGGGACTCTAGGTTTGGTCAGGTTTACAATAAAACTAACCAGCGCAGGTACATATATGGGCATATAGCTCATCACCTTTCTTCCAAACAGAACCGATATATAAATAAAGAAGCAATTCCAAGCCCCTGGGCTGCTTAAGAACCACATAGAAAGCCTCATGGGGAGCTTATTAGAGTAAGTCCGAATCTTATATTCTAAGTTTATCACTTAGGAATTAACTTATTTTCTTTTCCTGATAAATGAACTAAACATGATCTCAGAGTCACAAAGGACTATTAAGTTTGAATTAAATTATCCCATGAGATTTTTCAAGGCAATATACCAGAAGCAAGGCTTTTAGACTTGAACCTTGAGTCAACCAGTATGGAACAGTCTCATCATGACACAGAAAGGGCTTCACAAGCCTCCATTCCATTTACATTGGAGAAAATTGGCAACTGATTCTCACCAACACCTGGCATTTCTTACCAACACAAAGGGCCTGAGCTGTGGTGTTTTATGTCAACCTTATTTTGTTTCTTTGAAAGCCATATGAGTGTCTAGCTTAGCAATTAAGTCCTTTAAAGCCTTACCACCAGGCTGAAAAGGGAATGAATGTCAAGATCTGCCGGCTGGGTAATCAATTTGATTAGAAGAAATGTTCATGGGTGAGAACATTGGGAGAGGAAGTGACAATCTACTGTGACTGGTGAAGCAAGCAATGTGTGTGCTTAATTGCAAAGCTGGAGGCTCTTATCCACTGGTGGTGATGCCCACCCCCACGTGCCTTTGTTTGTTTTAATAACAAATCCTTACAGCAGATGGATGGGCAGTGTGCTAGGCAGAAATGAGGTGCCCTGGGTAGGCTGTCTGTCTCCTGAGTTTTAGGGTGCTGAAGCTCTGGGGTGCTACAGCTTCACCATCATCTTTACAGGCTGACCTGTTTGAAAGAAGTCAGTATTCAGAGTTGGCATCTCTAGGCTTCTGTCAGCATTTCTAGTCCAGCAACTGAAACCATCACAGAACCACTAAAGAAGACAATCCATTTGGTGAATGGCCACTGTTCAAAGATTCCCTGATTCCTCTGTGCAGCATCCTCTAGGCTTCTTAGCACTCTGGAATGCTTTCTCCTCTCTCCTTCACTGAAGTTCATATCTGACTGGTGATCTGACGGCACCTCTGCCTACCCTCCAATTCTTATTCTTTTTATTCAGGCATTTCTCTTAAGATTCTTTCACCTCTGCAAATTAGGATCTACTTCTTAGAGAACCTAAGGTAATGGATCTTCTTTTCCTCATTTGAGATTCCTTCATGCCTTTATTGCAGAGGTATCATAACGAGATGTAGGAAGAAAGTTGTCAATGAGCGCTGGTAAATGACCAGTAATTCCATAAACAGCAGCTGTTGGCCAGGGTTGCTCTACGGTACAAAATGCAGGCTGAATTGCAGACTTGATACTTGACTGGAACCCCTTTTCCCATCGGACATAATAGCTGATGTGGAGGAGTCAAGGGCATGCTCAATTGCCTACCAAATGGGCTTTGGGTTACCTAAAGCACAATATGAACCTGATATATTTCTGAGAAATTCAAGTGTTTTTCAGGATGATACAGAAATAACCAAAAAAAGGTTAAAATCAGGTTTTTCTATGAAGCATAGAAGAGATTTAATTCTCTGGTCCTTTGAACTTTTGGATTCTAGTAAACACATCACCTCTCCCAGTAATTCTTTCGTTTGAGTATTATTTCTACTTGTCAAGTGATACACTGTGTTCCATGTTAAAAGAATCAGCAAGCAAGTGGAGAACATCAGAGGAAGGGCTCTTCTGTGCATGGTCTGAGCCTGTGGCAGAGTGGCCCACCTCAGAAGTGTTTGTTCTAATAAGTAGTGAGGAAGAGCCTCACATACAGCCTGGCACAGGAGGTGGCAATCTTCTTTTGCTAGATTTGGGAGTCCTATAAATTCATATTTAATTAAGGAAATATAATGTAACATAAAGGTCTAAGCTGGGCACAAAGGATAATTATGCAATGGGCACATATAAAGAATTACATGTTTCTAGACAAACAAGCATTTTCAAAAAATTAACTGGCCAAAAAAAAAGGGAATTAGATGGTGAGTTAAGATTATCAAGTTGGGTGTACTAGGATGATGTCAGGCATCTCTCAGCAATTCTGAAGGAATGGCTTAAATGCAAACTTCTACCTAAGTCTTCAGAATAGTTACACTTTTGATTTTACTGGCCACTGATAGTTTTGCTTGTATTAAAGTAAGCTATAGCATAGATGATAGATGTCTCTACCCCAGCTTCTCACTTTCTCTGAGTACAGGTGAAATATCGTATCTTAAATCCTTTGGATTATCTTTGTTCTTTTTGTATCAAGTGGTTCTGTTTGTTGTTCAATGGTCTCTATTTCCATGTTCAATCCTTACTCTGTAGAAGTCAAGGTGAATCTTCACATAGCTTAGTATTCTAAACCTTAAAAGGGTTTCTTTACTGAAGCCAGCCCCATAGATCTTTCTCCTCTGGCCATTTAGTTCCTCTTTACAGCAGGCTGTCTATCTTCACATGCAATTTTCACCAGAAACAAAGTTTACTCTGTTGTTGCATTGAGCCAAGTGCTTTTCTTGTCTTTTGACCTTGGGCCTGTCACAGTCTCCTTTTCTGCATGTGTTTGCTCAGCAAGATTTTAATATAAATTCTCTGGCTCCCTGGTGGAGACCAGCCTTTTCATAACTATCCTAGAACCATCTGGTAAGGTGACTTAGCATGCTGTCTAAAAGTGTCAAAACTTTGAACCCCATTGTGCTTCTATTAGGAAAGGCTCACAGATGCTAGTTCTTAATATTCATTTTTATTTTAATTTGGTATTTTCAAATAGAAAAGAATACATTTTCTCTTGAAGGTAAGAGCTCAGGGCTATTGGTATAGGATGCAAGGACCTTACAGGAGTCTTAGAGGAGAATTTGGTTCAGTTTGCAAAGAAAACAACTAAGATGCTGGAAAGATATACAGGTAGGATTCAGAGCTGGCTGATACCCCAGTGTGCACCCAAATTCGAGGGATGCTTTTCTTTCAGAGAATGTGTGTAATGCAGCCTTCCCTTTCACAGCATACAACCAGAGATTGTTACAACAGCAAGGAAGCTAAAGTCTTTTTGACTTGCCTCTCTGGTTTAGATGTCAGTGACTTGCCTAGGATCTGATACATACATGCAAAAGCATTCTTGAAATATAGGATATGCTCAATGAGGTGAATCAAAGACTAAATGCCAGGGTTTTATGATTCTCAATCAGAAATCTCTTTAATATTTAGTAGAGCAATACTATTTTATCAATTTAAAATCAATCAAAACTTATTATTTTATTTTAGGCATAACATTTAACTTCAAATATCTAGAATACTTGTATTATTTTCTTTGTTTATGTATGGTCTTTCTTATAATAAAAGCATAAAAAGTTTACAACTCACAAAGAAGTCAAATCCTGTCATGAATATGATTATATTATTGCAAAGGTTACTGTCTTTAGGGTCCTGGAGAAGTCCCACAAAAGACCACCATCTATGTATGCAATCAGCAAGAGCATTTATTATCTCGAGAACAGAAGTACCAGCAGGCTGGGGCCTCACATCCAACACAAAGGCAAATGGCTTATGACAACCCCCAAGAAAGGCTTACAGGGTCTTTTATACAACTAAAGGAATTCTAAAAGCAGTGTGGTCATTCTACACAATGGATTGGCTTACACAAGTGGCAATTATATTATTACAGTTCTAATTGGTTAGGGCTAATAGGGGTTGGCTAAGGCTATGGCTTTTACGTTCTTGGGCAAGTCTAGACAAGTCCAAGTTTTGTCCTTATTTGGTTATTGCCTTAAGGTAATGGCGAGTATGGCCCAGGCATAGTTAGTTACATGCAGTTCTTCACCTGCTCATTACCAGTGGCACTGGCGATTGTTCATGTCTTCCTCAGAAACTGTCTTGTTCTATTTCAAGAGGCAGGAACTGAAGCCTAGTTGTTAACTGAATTATTAGGGGCCTGTCATGATATTTTTCTGGCCCTCTCAATTGCTCCCTGGGGCAGAGATATCCTTTGTCACATTTTCATAAGAATCATGTCCTCTTCATTTGAGCGATGATGGTCTTTGTCCTACAGAAATTTTTAGTGTTAAAAGACCTCATTTATTGTCAGTCTTAATGTCGGTATTATTAGGGTCCTATCCAGAAAGTCCTTTTCTGTGCCAATAGACTGAAGCATATTCTTTATTTTCTCTTCTATCAGACTCAGGGTATCAAGTCTAATGTCTTGGTCTTTGATCCACTTGGGGTTGGGTTTTGTATGAGGTGACAGATAAGGATCTAGTTTCATTCTTTTACCTGTATTTATCCAGTTTGATCAGCACTATTTTGTAGCATGAATAATGAAAGCCCAGAAAGATATTGGGATCTAACCTAAAGATCAGAAAAGCAAAGCAGCCAAGGCACCAGAGAGCTCTTACCTCTATGAAATCAACCGGTGTGGCAGTTTTGCATTGTGGTCTTCAGACAAGATTTATTTATTAAAATTCAACTGGCTGTAGGAGTGTGGGTTTATATGTGGTTCCTTAATTCTATTACATTGATCAGTGAGTCTGTTTTATTGTAAATTTCATGGTGTTTTTTTATTACTGTAGCTCTGTACTTGAAATCTGAGATGGCGAGATCTACCACACATTTTTGTTGTTGATGATGAGAACTGTCTTGGCTATCCTTTGTTTCTTGTATTTCCATATCAAATTTAAGATTTGTTTTCAATTTCTATGAAGAGTTGCATTAGAATTTTGATGAGGATTTCCATTGAATCTGTAGATTATTTTGGCAAGACGTCCATTTTCACAATTTTAATACTACCAAACTAAGAACACAGGAGGTACTCCAATATTCTAATCTTACTCAGTTTCTTTCTTTAGTGTTTTGAAGTTTTGACTGTTCAAGTCTCTCAATTTCCTAGATATTATTCCGTGATATTTTTAGGTAATTTTGAATGGTATTGCCTTCTTGATTTTTTTCTCAGTATGTTTGTTATTTGTATATATAAAGTTACTGATTTTTCTCTTTTCATTTTGTATCATGCTACTTTGCTGAATGTACTTACCCGCTGTAAGAATTTTCTGGTGGAATCTATAGTATATTTTATGGATAGAATCATATCATCTTCAAACAAAGATACTTAGACATTTTTCTTTTTGTACCCACTTGTCTTTTTCACTTGTCTTACTGTTCCAGTTAAGACATGGTCTTCTCTGTTGAACATGGTAGAAAGATTGGACATCCTTGTCTTGTTCCCAATTTTATTGGAAATGCTTTGAGTTTTCCACCATTTAGAGTGATGCTGGCTGTGTGATTCTTGTACATCAGGTTTATTATGTTGAGATATGTATCTTGTGTCCCTATTGTCGCCAGAAATTTTAACATGAATAGATATTGGATTCTGTCAAAAAAACTTTTTTGCATCTAATGAGCTAATCGTGTGGTTTCTGTCTTTTATTCTATTTATATGGTAAATTATGTTTATTGATTTACTAAGTTGAATCATCCCTGGCGTGGGGGACAAGGAGTGATGTGCAGATATGGTTGAGTCAGAGCAGCCAGAGAATTTCTCCCAAGAAAGGATTCATATCTGATAAAGCACCAGCCTTTCCTC
The DNA here is from genome assembly GCA_028555095.1 of Dicrostonyx torquatus. NCBI lineage: Eukaryota > Metazoa > Chordata > Mammalia > Rodentia > Cricetidae > Dicrostonyx > Dicrostonyx torquatus. The sequence goes on from JAQHUG010000132.1 coordinate 3,251,716, forward strand.
TTCAGTCCCACACAGAGGTGTTCTTTAATGAATTATTTCATTTGTATACTGCTTGGAAAAGTTGGGATGTTTGTATTCTAAAGTGTTGGACAAAAGACTTTTAAGCATTCACCTTTAAAAGATAACACAGAAGTGTTAGCATTTGTAGTTAATGCATTGGCGGTTTCAGCCACTGACTTGAAGGCAAAAACCATGATTTCTGGTATTATTTGCAGGCCTATGACCATTCTCTACAGTCCTGTGAGCCAAAGGTCATGTGGAAATTTATGACTGTGGACAACCTTTTGTTATATATTGAATCCTGGAAAACAAATGAGAAAGTGACTTAAATTTTGAACTCTGCTTGTAAAGTCAAATATTGAAAAGAAAAAGATATTGCTATTATTTTGAACATTTTTCCAATGAATATTTAATACCTCTGAAAGCTCTGAGAGAAATATCAAATTCTGGACTCATGTGTTCTATTAGATTGATCCTAAAACAAAATCCTTCCTTGGCTTTGAAATGTATCCTATATTACTTGATCTGATGGGCTGTTTTGCAAGATTAGCAGAATTTCACTATTTGTACTGTGAATTACTTGAATATGGATTTGGAACTCTAAACACAGCAAACTATTTCTTGTTATTTTACAAAGTTTTGTGAAGATGTAATGGTGCATGCATGTGATGTTTTAACTAATGTTTTAACTAACCTTTAGTAACCCTTCACTATGTAAAGAGAGGTACTGAGTTAGTTACACTGCTGTTTGTTTGTTTTAGTTTGACCTTGGGAAGATAAATATTATTTTATATGTGAAAAATGAAAACATTGAGAGATGAAATGAGAAACACGAAATCCCATAACTAGCTATTAGCAGGGCAGGTCTGCAGAGTCTTAAATACATCATAACCAACCTGAACAGCCACACTGTTCTCTTTGTAAGGAAGGTATAACTTGTCCTACATTCAGTCATATCTGCCTGCAGGAGTTTTTTATTATTTATTTTTTTTATTGAGCTTTACATTTTTCTCTGCTACCCTCCCCAGCTCTCCCCTCCCCTTCAACCCTCTCCCAAGGTCTCCATGCTCCTAATTTACTCAGGAGATCTTGTCTTTTTCTACTTCCTATGAATATTAGATCTATGTCTGTCTCTCTTAGGGTCCTCATTGTTGTCTAGGTTCCCTGGGATTGTGATTTGTGGGCTGGTGTTTTCTGCTTGCCGTCTTACTTGCTGACTGGCTGCTGGGTCTGAAAAGGGCAGGGGAGGGGCAGAGGATGTACCCAGTGGTTTAGGGCCTAGATACTGATTTTCAAGAAATCCCTAAGTTCTAAATTGTTTTCTAAAATGCCTAATTTCTATTTCAAAATATATGCCCATATTTCATTGCTATTTTGTCATGGCACTGGAAACTGTAGATGGAGAAGATGTGAATTTAGTTCTCTCTCAGATCCAATTGTTTTGCTTCCTATTTTTCAGAATCAGAGGAGATCTATTAGAAAAGAATTAATATACCAAATATTTCAACATCTAATACAAATCCTTCCCAACCTATCCTAATGCAAACAAAAATTGAAGGGAATACTTCTAATTTTACTTTCTGAGATTGTTGTTATCATTATGTCTAAACAAGACCAAAAATTATAAGAGAAAAAAAAACAGGCCAATATTCTTGAAAAAAATCCAACATTACTTCACGATTTGTGAGATAACCCAGACCCAGGAAGACAAATATCATATGTACTCACTCATAAGTGGCTTTTAGACATAAAGCAAAAAAAGAAATTAGCCTACAATTCACAATCCCAGAGAACCTAGACAACAATGTGGTCCCTAAGAGAGACATACATGGATCTAATCTACATGGGAAGTAGAAAAAGAAAAGATCTCCTGAGTAAATTGGGAGCATGGGGACCATGGAGAAGGTAGAAGGGAAGGGACAGGCAGAGAGGGAAGCAGAGAAAAATGTATAGCTCAATAAAATCAATTAAAAAATAACAAAGCCATTAAACTGAGAGTAGTGGAATATGTCCTTAATCCCATAATTTAGGAGGAAGAAGCAGACAGATTTCTGTGAGTTCCAGACCAGCCTGGTTTACATAGTGAGTCCCAGAATAGACAGAGGTACATAGTGAGTACCTCTTGAGAAAGACTCATAGTGAGTCTTGAGAAAACACAGGAATGCTGGGAACTTTCACCAAGTGTTAGAGAGATGACTTCAGTGGTTATTAGCACGGGATTCGTAGTCACCACGTACATGGTGATTCACAACCCTCTCTAACTTCAGTTGCAGGAAAGCCATTGCCTTCTTCTGACTTCTCTGGTTACCAGGCATGTACATGGTACCCAGACACATGCACAGGCAACATCTACACACATAAACAAGATAATATAAAGAAGAAAAACTCTCGACACCTATGCATAGAAATAAAGGGTGTAATTTAATACAGTAAATCCCATATATGACTAGGGTAAGAGGATATCTTTATACCTTAAAAGGATTAGAATTCTTTGTAGTAAGTTTGGGAATAAAATGGATGCTCAATTTTGACATTTCTATTCAGCCATGCTAGAGTTCTTACCAACTACAACCATCATGAAAACAAGAAAAGGTGGTGTCTGAAGTCCTGGAGAGAAGTTAAGCTTCTATTTGCAGATAACATATCAATCTATCTTTCAGTTCTCTTTCTGTCTGTGTGTCTGTCTGTCTCTCTCTCAGTACACACACACACACATACACACACACACACACACTTTAATTTTAAAGAAAAATGCTAAACCTAATACATTTATTAAAGTTTCAAGATATAAAATCAATTTGTAAAGTGTAGTTGCATTTCTTCATACTAACAATGAACTATCCCTCTCCAAATTAATAACACTTCAAATAATAAAATACAGAGGAGTGAATTTAACCAAGGAAGTGAAAGACCCACACAAGTGAAAGACTGAAAAGTATAAAGAATGAGCAAAATAAAAAAAATGAAGTAATTTCTGGCTCAGGAAAAAATAGTTTTAAACTACCCATCTGACTGAGGGTTATGATCCAAAATAAGTGAGGTGCTCATAGAACTTGATAGCAATATAATAACCCGATTTTGATAAAAAGAACAAAGGATCTGAATAAACATTTCTCAAAAGAAATACAAAAATGCCTACATGGATTGCAAAGGTACTCTGTATCATCAGGAAAATGTAAAGCAAAGTTACAGAGATCTCACCTCATAACTCATAGAATGGATGGAAAAATGTCAAAAGATAATTGCTAGAGTGGTATGTAGAATAAGAATCCTTTATAAATTGCTAGTAAGAGTGTAAAGTAGTACAATCCTTATGGAAATAGTAAATAAATATCTCAAAACTAATATTGAACCTATAATATAATCCAGCAACTCATGTTTAGGTACACATTTAAAGGAATATAATTAGGATCAGAAAGCACTATCTGCACAGCTATTTTATTACAGCATTATTTACAATAACCAAGGTGTAGAAAATAATTTAAAAATCTCTTGACAGATTAATGTGTAAAGAAATCATGGTAAGTGTACAATAGGATATAAAATAAAACTTCAAGACACTGAATAAATAAATTGAGAAATTCAGCAAATAGAAAGAGTTTCTATGTTTATGGATTGGAAGAATTAATTCTGAAAATGGCCTGACTAAACACAATGTGCCAAGTCAGTGCAAGCCCAATCGCAATGTCAAGTCCTGTATTTGTAGATAGAGAAAAAAGAAGCTCAAAATCTATATGGAGGCACACACACACACACACACACACACACACACACACACACACACACAAATTCCAGAAAAGCCAAGATAATCCTGGACAAAAGAGTACAGCAGTGTATCACCAAATCTGATTTAAAACTATACTACAGAGACATAGTAATAAAAGCAGCATGGTACTGGCAGCAAACAGATGTACAGATCACAGAGCAGACTAGAGAACCCAAATGTGAGTACACACAGCCAAAGCTATAGAATCTTTGACAGAGTTATCAAACTTTACATTGATGAAAAACGGGATCCTCAACAAATGCTGTAAGAAATTTAGATTTCAACCTGCAGAAAATGTGGAACTTACCTCTTTCCCTGAAGAAACTCTTCTTCAAACAAAAAGAAAACAAAAATTTTAAATATCAAGGAAACAAATAGTGAGATTTAAAGATGGGGGGTGTTAGGGAACTGAACAGAAAGTTCTCAAAAGAAGAAATAAAAAGGCTAGAACACACTTGAAAATTTGTTCAGTATCTTCAGCTTTAGGAAAATGAGGTCAAAATAACCTGAAGATTTCATCTCATCCCAGTGAGAATAGCCATCATACAAATGACAACAAATATTTGGGGAAATGGAACCCTTAAATACTATTGATAGGCATGTAAACTAGTGCTGCCATTTTGGAAATCAGTGTGGGATCTTCTCCAAATACTAGAACTAAAATGATCACATGACCTACTGTATCACAGATATTCGCTTATCCGTGTTCATTACTGTTATAATAACAACAGTTAAGCAATCGAATCATCCTAGAAGTCCATCACCTGAAGAATGGATAATGAAAATGCGGTGCACATACACAACATAATATTAATCAGCCGTAAGAAGGATGGGATTATGAAATTATTATATATTGTATGGGAGTTTGGGGAGACATTTTCTTACGGTTTCTCACCTCCTCTCAAGAAAAGGGCGACTATGTGAAGCAGTGGATACGTTACTTACCTGGATTATGCGAATCATCAGGCAGTCACATCAGAAATGCTGCATTATCAGAGAAATCAAGCTAAAACTGGATTAGAAAGGCCTTTCCTATAACTAGCATTATAGTGATTTGAATAAGAATGTCCCCTGTAGGCTCAGTTGTTGAATTTGGTAGTGCTGTTTGAGGGGGCTCAGGAGATATGGCCTTGTAGAACAAAGTAAATACTGGAGGAGGGTTTTGAGGTTTCAAAAGCAAGACACCATTCCCAGTTGCTTTTTCTGATTCCTGCATGAAGTTGGAGAGGTAAGCTCTCAACTGTTCTTGCCATCATACCGGTCGTCTGCTGCCATGAGTTTCCCACTATGATGGGCTCTTGTCCCTCTAGAACAAAAGGCCCCAAAGAAACTTTATCTTTTATAAGTTGCCTTGGTTGTGATTATAACTGTAAAAATGTAACTAATACAAGTGTCTGTAATGCTTGAAGGTGCTATGCCACCTTTTGGAGAAGAAAAGACCAGACAGAGGTTTCATTTGCTATGGTACTGAACTGGATGGCAGGTTACAACCACTAACACATTAGGAACACAAATGTGGAAGGAGTAACCATCGGCTTCCTGGTTGGCTTGCAGACCCATTCCATGGGAGGGGAGGTATGACTAGTACCATAAAACTGATTGTGGTGGTTTAAAAGAGGAACGGTCCCCAAAGGGAGTGGCACCATGGGGGCCGGCTTTGAAGTCTCTTTCTCAAGCTTCCTTCAGTATAGCAGTCAGTCGACTTCCTATTGCCTGCAAACTGTAGCACTCTCTGCTACAGCACCATGTCTGCCTGTAAAACGTCATGTTCCATTTCATGGACTGAAACTCTGAAGCTGTAGGTGAGCCATCCTCAACTAAATATTTTTTATAAGAATTGTTGTGGTCATGGCATCTCTTCATGCAGTAGTAAACCCTAACTAAGACACTGGTCAAAACCCTTGACCAAGGAATCACGGACTCTATAGGGGAACCTACCAATGATGTCTTTCTAAATGGACATATAATTAAGCTGCTTTGTAAATATTTAGGTATATAATCATATAATCATAGACTAGGATGGTTCTCAGCCTTGGTCAAAGTGGAGAATCTTAGCTAGTCAAAGTTCTGAGGATAAAGAGCCTTCAGGTGTTTGGCCGATAATGATACATCTGTGTCCCTTTCTCTAAGTCTCATGGAATATCTATCACGGAAGAGACAGTGGGAAGATTGTAAGAGCCTGAGGATAGGGGAAAGTGTTATAAAGCATGTCTTCTGTATGTAATATGCTCATTGTAGTCAGGAACATAAACACCTGGGGCTACCTACACAAGACCTGCATAACAACAACAACAACAAAAAGATGAAACAGGGAAAAGAGAGGCATGAGGGTATTGGGGGACCAGTTGAGAAAAGAAAAATCAATTGCAGGAAAAACAGGTTGAGAGAGGGTACTTAGGGAGAAATATGAGCACAGTATATTGTATATAATTATGAAGTTGTCAAAATAAAATTAAATTAAAATGCTGTGTTCTACGTTTAAACATGTACCATTTGCAAATTATGCGATTGAAAAAAGCGTTAAGTCAATTTCACAGAAAAATAGCTATAAACTAGCTAGAAACTTAGGTTTTTCTATTAATTATAGTGTGCACTCTCTTAAAGGCTGATTGATTGATCTATATATTTATGAGCTTGGTTTCTTTCACTTTACATTTCTTGCAGAGAAGCACCACATTCTATGTTAGTGCTCTGTTTGCTAAGACCTGGAAGAGCAAATGCCTCATGCAGTCAGCTTATGTGCTGGCTCACATTTTTGTCAGCTTGACACAAGCTGGAGTTATTTTGGAAGAGAGTTCCTCAACTGAGAAAATGCCCACAGCAAAGTGACCTGTGAGCAAGCCTGTACCCAGCTCCCTGTGGGCAGTGCCATCCCTGGGCAGGGGATCCTGTGTGCTATAAGAAAATAGGTTGAGCAATCCATGGGGTGTTGGGGAATATTTGATCATAATGTGAACCCTGAGGTTCCATTAAATAAAATCAGCCATCGGTCGAGAGGTGGAGCAATCAACCAGTTGATTGGAAGTAACCCTAGAGTGTGAGGGGAAGTCTGGAGA
>JAQHUG010000132.1:3259224-3284987 GCA_028555095.1 Dicrostonyx torquatus
GGGGAGCAAGCCAGTAAATAGCACTCCTTCATGGCTGCAGTATCAGCCTCTGCCTCCCGGTGCCTTCCCTACCTTCTCTTCAAGACAGAATGTGATCAGGACACACAAGTAGACACTTCCCACCCCAGTGTACTGTTTAGTCACAGTGTTTATCACAGGAACAGAAACAACTAAAACAGGCTAGTTAATTGTATTTTGTCGCTGTGGCTGAGGAAATAATATATTGATTAATCAACCTTTAAAGCACAATGGAGGATAGGGGCATGGACAAGTAATCCTTTGCCATTTACCCTTAAATGGGTGATCTGAAAATTGCTTCAGCGGTTTCTGTTTTATATGTTTGCGCATTTCCCTGTTTAGGATTTGGTTTAATTTTTATATTCATAGTCCAGTTGTGTATTAAATGATTTAATGTAAATAAAGTGTCATAAAATAGTTATTGTTTCTACTAAAGCTTCTGTGAAATGTGATCATGTGTTTCTGTGTGATGGATGGATACTTCCTCGTGTAACTTCTATGATCAACCCTGCTGCTGCCACTATGGCTGAACAGGAGCCAGGCAGTGTGTGGCACACCATGTCACTGCCAGGAGACACCAGATTTTGTTTAACCCAGCTCTTTCTTTATAGGTGGAGGGGCTTTGATCTCATCTACAGAGATCATTTACATTCATCATCATTTACAAAGGTGGAGTAAAGTTCCCAAGATCACAAGCTTAACTGGCCATCAGTTCAGGGCTAATGTGTATTTGATTATATAAAGGAACAGGCAATCTAAGTGTTATTTTATGTCACTCTTTTACTGAAGTTTATGCTCATAAAATAATAATAATAAGCAATACAACTATCTAGCCTTGCTAAGTTATTTCCCTTAGGAAGAGTTGAGGGTGATATATTTTCAAGTGTTAATTTTTTGGAACATGTAAACAAATAAAATAATTATATGTAACTTTCAGTTTCCTTTAGAGCTCTCGATACTGGGAAGCAAATGGTGCTCTTAGCAGCACATTCCTGGGTCTGATACTAGGTCAAACTCATTTACTATTACGTTATTCTTGAGAGGAAAGTGGTTTATAGCTTACAGTTTATGACAGAAGTTTAAATCTAGCATCCTAAATCTCAGGGTAGGAAAACAAGCTAAAATTCTCTCATAACAATCATCCCCAAGCATTATTTCTTCATAAATTGTTCCCTTGCCACACTAAATTTCCTTTCATAATGATCACTTTTATTTCCATCTTTACTCTCCATTTTAAAAATTAAGATGCTAACATCCAACGCATGTTCTTTTAAAACATATTTTATTAAATACTAGGAGCTTTCTTCTAACCAGTTTGTTAAATGAACTTAAATGGAAGTTGTTTGAATGCTCTTAGCTGCATTTAATTTTAAGGTACATAAAATTGTAGCTATTGTGAGAGCCTTTGTTTATTATTGGTTAATTTAAAACCAGATAGAAAAGAAAATGAAAAGTTGAATCCTAAAGCTAGTAAACTGTACTTATTTTGTTTGCAAATAGCAAAACACACTAGCTTAGCTCCCCAGTAACATGGAACAAACAAATTTAAAACCATGGCCACAACACTATGACAACCTTGTTAAAAGAGATGACACCAATGACGGAAATCTACTATTACGAAAGTTTCACCCATGTTTGTGCTTTTAACATTTGATTACTTTTCTTTTCCCAGGTTGGGACCACATCTGAGATCCGCAGAGGAGAGATTTAGGAACAGACCTTTTTCCTAGATCCCAGTAGTTTCTGAGAGTTTACCAAGATTTGGAAGTTGTATTATGGTTTAAAATTTTTGTTCCATTGTCAAGGGAAATGTCCCTGACAAACAGAAGGTGTTTGCAGTCTACAGGGAAGCAGCTGCTTACAAATAAATGCGTGTTTGGATTCCTTGAACTGAAGATACAGAGCAAGAGCTGGGACACCATAGAAGAAACACTAAATGCTCAGGATTAGGACAGGAGAAACCTCTCCAGGTTCTACCCTGCTGGAAGACCAGAAATGACTGGCTTGACAAAGGTCCAAAATTATTTTGCCTTGGTTTAGAGTAAAATAGATATCCCATTTTTGCAATACAGTAACCAGAATAAATTAAGTTTATGTATTGTTTAATACACTGAGAATGTGAGAGTCATAGTGTATATTTAAGTCCATTAGACTTTTATTTTGTTAGCTTTTTAAATATGACAATGCAAAATGGTCTCTCGTGTATTCTATATGAGCTTAGAAAATCTGGTATATGATTTTCTAAATTTGTACTATATTATAAATTCAAGTTTAAAGCAAGTAACATTTGTGTCCAGCCTACACTACCAAAACAACACCTCCAAATTATCCTTAGACTTTATATAACATGATAAAACCATAATTACCAACAGATGCTATTTAAAAGCTCCAATTTGAAATGATTTATCATTATATATTGAAATTATGATGTGCAACTTCATTATTTAATTTAGGTTATAATATATGCCTAACTACTTGTATATATCATGAAATATTTTGTGCAGGTGAATGACTCAAAAACAAATATAATTCTTGAATTATAAAGATTCTTAACCAGACATACTGGTACATACCCATGATTCTAGCACTCAGAAGGTTGATGTAGGGGACTAACATGCTCAAAGGCACAATTATATAGCTCCCATTGTCTCAAACAAATCATAAAAATTCCAATTTTTGGTCTAGTTTTGTTTTGAATTTTTATTTATTGATTTTTCCAGACTTATGAACCATAGAAGATATTTATTAATACAAGATTATAGAACTGAATAAAAATAAAGACCATTAATAAAACCCATCACAGTATGGAAAAGACTAAGTAGAAAGGCCTCAACTCTCCACAAGGAACTATAGGCAACTATGGAATGTGAAGGCAGAAGAAATAATCTCCCACAGGAAAGACCACACCAACTGGTTATGAAAAACCAATGATGAGCCCTGAAAACATTTATAGAAGTAACATTATACAGACTGAGCTGGTTGTACTTATATATTTAGGAATATACAACAATTAATGGAAATAGAAGCCATGAATTTGAAAGATAACAAGGAGGATTTTCAGGGAGAAAACGGAAGAGGGAAATGGTGTAGTTATATTATAGTCTTTTATATTTCATAAATATCACTAAATTATTTTGTATATGTGGTATATAGACTAAAAATAGCCAGAGGACCAATATTAACAATAAAAAAACCTTTAAGGGAAGAAAAGTAAAACAGTGCCCCTTAAATTTATGAGCAAACCAGAATTTCAAAAAAGAGAACACTGTGGTGGCCGTCGTGCTTGGTGTGTTGGTCATTCTCATTGCTGTAACCCAATCCCTAACAGAAACTCCCCAAAGGAGGGTTCTGTTCCATGGTTTCAGGTGACTTCAGTCCATTATGGTCGGAAAGGCAATGCTGCAGGATGAGTCATTCACGTCCTGGTTGGCCAGGAAGCAGAGGGCAAGATAGGAAGCCACAGGGGTAGAAGAATGCCCATGCTCCCTCTGGCCTACTTCCTCCTGCTGGATTCCTCCTCCTAGAAATCCCAGGGCCTCCCAAAACAGTGCTATTGACACACTTCAAGTCCGTGAGCGTGTGGGGACACATTTCCCATTCCCATGGTGATACGAAGTAGGCAGCTTCAGTTTGTAGTCTGCAGATATAAGGGCCACTGTTGTCACTGTACTGTGATCATTACATTACATAAATTCATACAGATAATTAGTGATGCAGAATTGTCACACAGGTGTCTCTGACTCTAAATTTAGTGTACTATGTGTATGCATGTGTCTGTATTCATTTTTGTATTCTGTGCATATTACTTAATGTTTTAATTAGACTCAAAATTGATAAAGATATCAATAAATTACTATAACTCACTGCTAAAAAGAATACTACCATCTATCATAAAATATGAAAATTATTATGACTCTGATACAATGAAAGTTATCATGTCAAATGCTAATATTAGCCTGAATTGTTCAACTACTTACATGGTGTACATAGTTATTGCTAGATAAAACACGCCTGAATGTCTAATACAAAATAAATAATACTGGGCACAGATTAAAAGTGAAAGATTTTACTAAGTGTGGATTTCTTAATGCTCAATATATTTAGGAAAATTTAAATTCTGGTCCTAAGAACTAGCTGAGAGCACCTTTGCACCATTAATTTCTTTGCATTATAAGATTATGTGAGCAATGTCCTTTGGCAAGCAGATTTATATTATGTTAATATCATTATTTTTATCATGAATGCAATTTTTCAAAGCTCGTCTTTCAATCGTGACTAATTTCTTGGTCTGATGACTCATATGTCTCACCATTTAAAAAGGAAACCTGTAACTTTATAGTTTCAAAGATAGCTAATGCCAAAGATTTAAATTGCTAACTCAGAGTTATATTCTTTTTCATTTGGCTCTATGAAACCAGAGATTGTAAGCACAGTGTATGAGTTTCTTGGTCATTGGATAAAGGGGAAGACATGAGCTCTGTGTGATCTATTCTGTCTCAGTTTCACTGATTTGAAGCTGTGTTTCCCATGTTAAATTCTCAACATCACAGACTGAGTCATATAAATTGACCACAAAATCAGTCCTACTCTTTGTAACTCTATCATAACTCAGCCCTGTGGGATGCTTTTCCTTGCCCTAAGATATACAAGTGAAAAGAGATACTGTCAATACTGTCATGGAAACCCCTCTCGGAGCTTCTCATAAATTTGTTAAAATGCACGGTTTCAATTTCTCACAGTTTTGTAGAGTAAAGCCAATCTTATTTGCTTCTATGCCAAAGTGAAGAGATGAAGAAAGATTATTGAGGAATTTGTATTATTAATGGCATCCTGTCATTTAGTGGCATTCTCAAATACCAGGGAGAGGACATGCTGGGGTCCACAATCAGACTTGATGTCACCGAGGGCAGTACTTTTCTGGATACCAGTGGGGAAATCAGGACTTTAAAATATGTATATACTATAAAGTAATATTTTTATTAATGATGGACTAGTATATTATGGTGGGCCCATAAGATTACTATAATGGAAGTGAATTCCTATCACCTAGAGACACCACACTCATCAGATACACAAATATCTACCATTACATTACCTTTATCAGTCAATAACACGATGCACAGTTTTGGATTTCAAATCTATGTATTTCACTATAGAGCCTGGGTATATGGTAGGCTATGTCCTTTAAGTTGTTGTGAGTATATTCTGTAATATTTGAATAATGATGACATTCACTTAACAACCAAATTCTGTAGCATGTCCACAGTTCAAAAATAGATTTTGGTAAAATCTGTTTTGTCACTAGCCTGATGTTTGCCCTCTAAGTGGCTCAATTGTTCTTTTGAAACATAGAAGAGATGATAATGCCTACCTGTCTCACATGGTCTGTCACAGAAATTACATAAAACAAATGTTCAATAAATATTTCCTTATATTTTATCACAGAGGTAATACTTCTTCAGAAATGCAAACCATTTTCATACCTTCTTATGATTTAAAGTTCTTAAGTAATTTGTGATTAATACAAGGTGATGAGATTATAATAAAGAATTTAGTGTGTCTCCAACGGGTATGGGTTGTTTTGATAATATCTGAGTTGTATAATGGTTTCATATTGGGAAGTATTTTTAAGAATGAGTTTGAGGCAGATCCTAAACAGACTTCTGGTGGTCCATTGACTAAGTCTATGGGTAAAATTAAGAGTATTATAATTATTTCCTGAAGTCTACTTTGAATAACATGATTGTATTAGACCAATGTTAGAATTAATAACAGTGTTAAGATCTCACATACATAAAATACTAAATAAAAAAATAGATATTTTATATCTGTATGTGGCTTTGTAGTTACAGGCTAGAGTTTTCCATATAGTCAAAGTCTCATTAACATGATTTATTGTTCAATGATTCAACCCATTCTTTGCCATTTTGTAATCACTGATGTGAAGTACTCACCAGCCCAGCAAATCTGTGCCTGCTCAGCCGAGAAATAGGAAGCTTACTGGCAGAAGTTTGCTTAGGGTTTCTAGAGATGATGAGGCTTCATCCAACCCTCTAATTCACTGATAGTGACATTTGGGCAGTAACTCAAGATCCAGCCAGAAAGGCAGGGTGGAAGGCTGAGGCTCACTCTCAGATTCCAAGACCATCAGTTCAGCGAGCATCTGCCACAGACAGCCCGCTATTTTTTGTTTATTGCCCACACTAAAGGACTCCAGAGTTACACCCCTTTTCCTGCTTTTAAAGTTTGGTACTGAACTTAATGGCTGAGAATTATGGCCCTCAAAACTCCGATCCTCTCAAAGAGGAGGGAAAGCTCCTACACTAGAGTTTATATCAGGGATCTCCAACTCCTACTCCACTTTCACTTATTTGTCCTCGCCCACACACATTGACCAGAAACTCCTTTTCTGCGACCACAGTTCTTCCTTCACCTAGTTCCCTTTCAATCTAAGCTTCCCCTTCATCTGCTGTCTTTTCTTCTCCAGGTCTGGGTCAATGTTTCTCCCATTTACCTTCTTACTTGTGGGTAGGTATGGTAAATATTGAAGTGAAACAATGTTGTGGTAGACAAGGAGGTGATGCTGGGAAAGATAAAAGACAGAAAAAAATTCCTGTCTACCACATCACGTTTGGAAAACATACAGTAAGGAGCACAAGTAAATCTACAATCCAGTGTGAAGTTAATCACTTCTTGGGAACAGTCAAAATGCACCTTGCCCTAAGTACTGCCATTTTGACTTCAGACTCAATTTTCCCTGAAGGGTGAAACAAAGTTCAGGTTTGTAAGTCCTAGGGGAGCTGGCAACCTTCCAATAGCTGACCCATCTCCTCCCTAAACCATAGAAATAGTTGTTTTGGATCTTTAGCTCTCTAGAAACGTTATGGCTGTTCCTAACAACAGAAGGCACAAATGAATCTGCTTGGTTATACTGAAAATCTTGCATTGTATGTTGGTTGACAATGATGGAACATGCAAGGAAGCCCGTAATCTCTAAATTCTGATCCGTAAAGATTGCAACTGTAACTTGCCAACAAATATTTGTGATTTTTGTGCTACATACTTGCTTCAACTGGCATTCAATGTCACAGTTCAGCCCCTGAGTCTGTTGTATGGCCCTGATGAATCATCCCCCCTCCTCTTCTTCCCTTCTTTTGTGCTGCCCTGCCTTAGATCTTGCCTTCTCATAACCTCTTGTGTCTGCTTGGGTTGATTCAGAGCCTCGGGACCACAACTGAGTCTCCTTCCATCTCCTCTGTCATTCCTCCAGGACACGGTCCACCCCACCCCATTACACCTCACTCTTCTTTCTCACAGCCCACTATGGTTTCCACCCCAGGTCAGTGTAACAGATAGAAAGCCACAGAGTGGACTAGGGCTGCATCTCATTGTGGAGTACACATGCCCCAGGCATCTAGACATGAAATGAAGAACACAGATTACTGAATGTATTGTTATATGCAGCAGGCTATTTTTACTAAGGATACCAGCGTAACTATAGGATGAGAAAGAAAAAGAATCCATCTCCCCCTGAGCACATACTCATATATTTGCAATGAGAAAATTTAAAAGGTTATTTTCATGTAGGTATATAGTAAAATTCTATCATTCCAAAAAGTAATGTCATTTTAAATGTGTAAGGGCATCTCTGTCTTTGCATAAGTCTTCACTGAACCCAGTAACATCTACTGTATGTTACAGCAAAAAAAGTGTTCCTGAGGTAGACCTATAATCCAACATTGTATGAAATGTTATCAATCTACTTGGAAAAAATCTCAACCTGAGCTTCACTCAATCAACTTTAAAATTTGCCAGATATTGAAAAATCAACTACCTCTTTTGGTCCTTGGTCATCAGGCACATATATGGTGCACATATATACAGGCAAGCAAGTGTTCATTCACATTAAGTTAAATAAATAATTTTTTTAAAAAATAAGAAATTATCTGAATTCCAGAAAGCATATATAACCTAGTTTTAAAAGTCTTAATTTTAAAAAGTTTATCAAAATAATTGTTTATTTCAAACCAATTGGTAAGAAATCCTATATTTTACTTCTATAAAAATTATTTCTTATACTATTTTTGCAAAGACTGTGATATACCTTTACTGTATATTATTCTAATTAAAAAGCCTTTTCATTCATGAATAGGGCTTTAAAAGTTCTATTAAAAATACATTGCAGTGGCTTTTGTTTTGAAAACTATTCTCTGACATAATTGGAAATGCTTTATGTTACTGCAAACTCAAGGTTAGACGTGAGCAGCTTATGTAAATAAGGAAGGAGAACGCAGTTTTTTTCTTTTTGGTTCATTAACCTAAGTGACATTAAATCAACTTTCAGCTATTTGTGTCCTCAATAGTGAGACAAGGTCTATGGAACACAACTCTTCTGGTCCAAAGGCTCCTGTAGAGCTGCTTTGGGGAAAGCAAGGGTGGCTGCTACCTGGCACAAACTGTTTTTGTCTGATCCTCCTACCTATGAAAAACTGACCAAAGATATTTTAGGTGACTCTGTATGTCATGAAAATGTGTGATTATGTACGGTCAGATGCAGTGTGTGGAAGCTGATATCGGAGAACAATGTCTTAAGGCTTCAGGTCTCGTTTATTTTCAGAGCTGAGCAGGGCAGACTTGCCTAGAACCAACCTGTCAGGTTGCTAAAGCAGGAGGTTTGCAAGTTCAAGGTATCAGCCTGGACCCAGGAGAAAACCCTGACTCAAGAAACAAGGTTAGATGTACAGACTCAAATTAATAACTGTTTTGTGTTATTCTTGGATCATAATGCTTGAGACAGTTTGATGATGGGAAAAAATGTGTTTACCCTCTGACTAAAGTGCTAATGGTGCCCCATATCGAATAAATTTGCATATGAATGGTTATGACTACTTGTCAGATAGTACACCGATTTCTTCTCTCTCTATTTATGAATTATTTTGTGCTTAGAGCCTGAAACTCCCTGCTAGATTCTACCTTCTGTGATTCTGTGCTTAGTAAAGCCTAATTAGTGCACTTATTCCATTATAACACATTTATGTCAATAAAAATGGCCTCTAACGGTTTACTCAAAATAGGTCACAATACAACATATTTAAAACATACTCAGGATGCTAGAGGGTGTGTCCTATGAGTGACTACATGTACACACAGTAAACTTTACGGTCTTAGTAAGCATTTCAATTGCAGCCAGGAAACACCATGACTAAAAGTAAGTTGCGGGGGAGGGGGGAGGTGTTTTGTTTGTTTGTTTTTACTTAAACTTCTGTATTGCTGTTCATCCTTGAAGGAAGTTGGGATAGGACCTCAAACAGAGCAGGAACCTGGAAGCAGGAGCTGATGCAGAGGTAATGGAGGAGTGCTACTTAACTAGCTTACTTCACAAGGCTTGCTCAGCCTGTTTTCTTATAGAACCCAGGACCAGCAGCCCAGGGAGAACATCACCCACCTTGGGCACTGGGCCCTCCCCGTTGATGACTAAATGAGAAAATGCCTTACAGCTTGATCTCAAGGAAGCATTTTCTCATCTGAGGCTCCTTCCTCTCTGATGAAGTCTAGCTTGTGTCAAGTTAACACAAAACCAGCCATTATACTCACAGTAGTAATCTCTGGCATATATGTGTTTTTAGACTTAGGAGAAAGTTAGGAACCTGAAGACTCTCAGAGTTATCTATGAAAATAGGGACAAATATTTGTGCTAAAGTATCAAAGTTGTATAATGAGACTATGTGTAAAATTGAAGAACTCCTAATAGCAGTGATTGATGATACCCTAGGAAGGTCTCATAGAAGAGAAATTTCAGTGAATGTTTAACTGATGAGGAAGATTTTCTGTATCACATTTCAAACTGCAGGAGGAATATAGCACCAGACATTTCCTTCAAAGGGCAGTGTCTCTTCTTTGTGGGTCAGGCTAGGTAAATTCATAGAGCAGAGACCTTACTAAATTGTTACAATATATAAACACCAGCATTATCTTTTGAAATACAGTTTTTAATTAGCATAATTTCATTATGAGTTTTTTAATACATACTCTGTTTGTGCTGATTTCCCTCCTCTAATCCCCTGGCAGGAGTACTATTCTATTAGAAGTCATTGGTTCACAGAGTTTTCATTCATTGCTGTCCTTACAGAATTCTTAGGGTAAAACTGTAATGGATACAGTGTACACAGCTGTACACAGTTTGCTGTGCTCCAAAGATTTCCACTCAGATGTGCTACTTGACCAACCTGTGCAAGGATATGGGCAGAACTGGATTACAACATTGCAAACTAACAGCAAGGCCTGGCCTGGAGCAATGCAGTCTAGAAAACTAAAGCTGCACACAACTCATGTCCCTAAGGATCTGCTTCAATATGCTGTGCACTGCTTCAATTTGCATTTACCGAGCTCCTCTGAGTCATCAAGAAAAATTACATCATAGAATTTTATAATCAAGCTAGAACTCAGAGGTTGTCATGTCTCTTATACCCAAAAACCACAGCATCAGACTCACCCCTCCTTTGCTGCTGAAAGGGAGTTGAACCAGTACTGTGAGGCAGCTCTCATTTTATATAGCTCTGAGGGTGTAAAAGTCTCCATATGGTGCACTGAAAGCTGCCTTCGGGATCACTTCCTCCCACAGGGAGTTTCTGAGGAGATGGGATAAAAACTACCCTCTTCTTCATGCTGTGGGATTCTAGCTGGCATAAGAGGAAGGGGTAGAAAAATATATCTATAGACAGCTTCAGCCTTTTAAATCTCAGCTATGTGAAGAAAGCTCCTAGCAAGTGCCATATCACTAGTTTTATTCCAGACTTTATGCCAGCGTCCATAGTGGGAGCACTAATACATTTACAAATGTATTACCCGGGGACATGCTCTCTTCTTGAGGACAAAAAGTGAGTGTCCTCAAATGACACACAGCCAGTTTTAGGCCTATCCTTAAGTCTGTCCTTTATAATTTGAGATATAAGCAAAAAGTTTCGCAAAGTTCTTCCAAAGATAGGACAGGAGGCCTTTTCTTCTATGACTGGATGTGGTGGTTTGAATAGGTATGACCCCCATAGACTAGTGTTGGAATGCTTGGCCTATAGGAAGTGCCATAATTAGGAGCTGTGACTTTGCTAAAGGAGGTGTGGCTTTGTTGGAGGAAGTGTGCAACTGTGGGGGAAGGCTTTGAGGTCTCATATATGTTCAAGCTATGCCCAGTGTGGGACAGTTTACTTCCTGTTTCCTAAAGATCTAGATGTAGAACTCCCAGTTACTTCTCCAGCACCATGTCTGCCTGCAAGCTGCCTTGCTTCCTGCCATGACGATAATGGACTAAACCTCTGAAACTGTAAGCCAGCCTCAATTAAATGTTTCCTGAGTTGCTGAGTTGCTGTGGTCATGGTGTCACAGTGGCAGAACACTGACTAAGACACAGAGCAAAGAAAAAAAGTGTCTCTTAGGTTCTGTTCACAGTGAAAGAACTGTAATAAACTTAACTACTTCCCATGGTTTCTTTAGTCTAATTAACCCAAAAAGCTTCTTACTTTCACACATGTGCAACTACAGAGCATCTAAGTTTATGAAGTTATTTCTATTCCATTCTTTAAAAACTCTGGTGCCCTTGCTGCTAGAATCCCCTTCTCTCCCCCTCCACTCCCCTCCACTCTGCTCCTTTTCCCCTCTCCTCTTCACCCTCCTCTTCCCTGCTTCCCACCCACATTATCTTGTTTTGTCCCTCAGGCTCAACACACACTTGTAATTCTCCTGCCTCATCCTCCTGCTTGAGTAACTAGGATTGACAAACTATTCCCCAGCTCCCGGATGTCTCTTCATTCTGCTACTCAGAAGTGTGCCTACTTCTTCATAAACTACCAACTACTTTCAGAGCCAGGAGAGTTCCTTGGTGAGCTGAGATGTAATTTACATGGTATGTTGAACTAGGGTACATTGAACTAGGGTATGAGAGTAAGCAAGAAAGTCACAGAATTAAAGTCTTTGCTCTCACGTTACTAAATTGTCAAATGATGTAGGTTTGTAAACAAGCGATTTTGAGAGAGGGAGCTCTGTGTTGAGGAACTATGCAGGGTGCTGTAAGGACTCACACAAGGAAGAGTTGATCCTGAAGGAGAAGAAAAGACTGAGGCATGGGATTGGCAGATGTTAGATTCATTCAGATTTGCACGCAGACGGAACAACACAAGCAGTGTGCTTCATGAGGGACAGAGATGAGAGACCGGACTATGTTCAGAGACATGATTGGAATGGGAAATGGGGGTGTCAAGAAGTAGGAGTTGAAGCAGCATAGATTAGCAGGAGGGAGCTCACAAAGAGCCCATAGAGCGACATTAAAGACTCTGGGCTTTGAGCTTAATAAGACCACAGAGTGGTCTTATTAAATGGCTTAAAGCAGGTGGCAGCATGGGATATGGTCATATAACACTCGATTCTTTGAGATAAAAATACTTGAAATATATTGGTAGCTGAAAATCTAGTGGGATTGTGGGATTGACTCAAGATCACAATGGTGATCTTGTCAGGGATGGAGGGAAGTGCTTGGTTTGGGAGATACATTTAAGCAATATAGTCAGAGAACATAATGCTTGGTTTAAAGCTGAAGGTGGTAGAAAGAACAGAATTGAAATTAACCAGAAGGCTTCTGACTTGAGAATCTGGATGAACAAAGGAAATGAAGCAAAGAAGACAAAAGAAAGTCAACTCACAGAATGTTAGGCATTCACTTTGCTGTTGTCTAAATGTGAAATAACTTGAATGTCCAAGAAAACGCAGAGCCATCAGTTTAGTATATACCTGCTTATACAATATTAGGATTTCAAGTCCTGTGGTAAAAATCTAATAGTTTTAATTGCGGTTGACAACTGGGGATTATTTCAGATTGCCAAGGTTACTGTGCAGAAAAGAGATCTGGGTGTGAAACAGAAACAGACCACAGCAAGGGGCTTTGCATAGGAGCTGGAAGTACACAAAACAGAGGAAAGATGTCATAGAAAATAAAGACAAAATAAAAGAGGACTATTATTCTAGAGAGTCTGTACTTGCAAGAGGAGACAAATACAGGGAAAATGGAAATGGAGCTTTACAGTTGCTTCATGAGCTGGGAGGTGGACGTCCAGATTAAGCGGAGGGAAATCTAATCCCAGTTGTAAGGAAGTGGGGCATGGGAGGACAGAGTCAGACATTTTGTGTTGCTTTAGAAGAGTGTCTCAGTCATGGAGAAGGAGGAGCGATATTATGAGCCAATACCATGATGGGGATACCCATGGAAACAGCTGACTCGAGCTAGTGGGAGCTCACTGACCCTGGACTGACAGCTGAGAAACCAGCATAAGACTGAACTAGGCTCTGTGAATGTGGGTGACAGTTCTGTGGCTTGGGCAGTTTGTGGGGCCACTGGCAGGGGAACCAGCATTTATCTCTAGTGCATGACCTGGCTCTTTGGAACCCATTCCCTATGGAAAGATACCTTGTTCAGCCTAGATACAGTGGGGAGGACCTTGGTCCTGTCTGAAGTGGTGAAACAGACTTTGTTGACTCCCCACAGGTGGCCTCACCCTCTCTGAGGAGTGGATGGGGGTTAGAGTGGGGAGAGGATGGGGGAGTGAAAAGAGGGAAGGGAAACGGAACTAGGATTGTTATGCAAATAATATTGTTTAAAAACTAAACAAAAACCAGTATCTCAAACTAAATAATTTATAATGAACAGAAGTTCATTTGTGACAGCTCTAGAGACAGAAATCCAAAGGTCCAGCCTTCACTCCTAACAGGGCAGATTGAATGTGAGTTTCCTGCGGGGCAAAAACATTATTCTTCAAATAGCATCAAATCAGAAAATTAGGAAAAGAATACTCATTCCAGAAAATCTTTTAAAAGGAGCTGGTCACTCCCAAGCATAGACTCCTCATGGACAACCACTGGAGATCTAAAGTTCTCAACACCTTAATGCTGTTATAAACACACACACACACACACACACACACACACACACACACAAAATCAGCATGAGATTTGGAGAACCCAAACATACAAACCATGCCAGAGGGGCTTTAAAATTTTACTTTAAATATGTGTGGGGGTATTTAAAATTTTTTGCTGCAGTATATTCATTGTATATAGGGTTGGTGTTCATGTAGAAAATATTTTTCAAATATAGCAGAGTATCTTCACTCTGCGACCATTCCTTCGTCTTAGAACCACTGCCTTCTCCTCTCATAATCTCTTCCTTCGCCCTGGTCTCACTTCTGCTTTTATCATTGTGTGTATAATGTATCTACAAAGAATTCTAGTACCTTCAAATGAGAGAAAACATATATTTGTCTTTCTGCATTTGGCTTGTTTTCCTTAGCTAGCGATCTTCAACTGTATCCATTTTTGTAGAAAATGTCTATGAACATATTTATATGCTTCAGGACACCATCAGGAAAAGAAGGCACTACAAATACAAGGGAGGGAGCACAAACACTATAAATAGCCATGAGAAGAGAAAGAGGGTTAGAAGAGAAAACACTGACTGGGGGCAAGAGGGGCTGGAAGCTGGATCATTTCATTCATGCTAAATATCTAAACCACTCTATCATATGGGCTAATGCTTCACGGCATTGATCTTTGATGGCCTTGTGAGCAGCACAAACAACCATTTCTTTTCCATTTTACTATGCAGAAATTTGACCTTAAAGGAAGTTATCTAAGATCAGCTACTGACTGTGATGCAATGTGGATTCATATTGTGAGGACAAATGGTCCCACCTTCTTCATCTATAGAATGATATTGGCATCTTCAGCTAAGGGCAAATGAGCCACCTAGCAACACAGGGTTTAATTAAACAAAAATATTTCTCATCAAGTTAACATACAGTTTTAAGAAAAAATTAAATTTAAAAGACAAAGTAGTCAAGTAAGAATAACGATAAAGCTAAATAAAAACAGCAAACATAAGACCATAGCTCTTGTAATAATATGGTCCTGAGAAGGCAAGAAATACATTCACTAAAGCATGTCACTCCAGTGACTGAAGCCCCTGCACATGTTGGAAATACACACACACACTGATGCTAGTTGTAGTAATGTAATACTAATGGGTATTTATTTCATCTTCTTCTGTGCCAAGTAGTACTTTAACTACCGAAGACATGTGTTAATTAAGTTTAATCCTTTAAACAACCTTAAGAAGTAGGGAACAATGATTTTTATAATTTTTTACATATTATGCTCATATAACAAAAGAATTACAAGTGCAAGAAAAAAGAAGGCCGAGTCCATATCATAGCTGAAATGGCCAAACATAGCTCATCTTCTCAAGTTCATGGTACCACATTCTTTCTCGTGCAGGTAGCGCTCTGTATCAAGATTGTGAATAGCCCCCTGAATAACGAAGTCACAGGTCTATGCCCATCTGCTTTGAGCAGGTTACATGACGCTCTGTCCAGAGACTATATCCCTTGGGCTCCCTTTCAGCTAAGTGCCTATATATAATGTCCCTGGTAATGAACAGAGTGTTGTGGCATGTGAAAGTGTATCTCTTCTCCCATCTCACCCCCACATTCTGTTTCTTATCTTCTTCCATGGCCCTGAAGATGTTCACAGATATAAGAAAGTTCCAGTCAAATGGACACTTGTCATTCTTACCAGATAATAGAATCCTAGAACAACAAGGACCAAAATCCCTAACCAAATTCCTAGGTGCAGAAATGCTTGATATGTTAGGCAAAAGCCATGGTAGTCTCTGGTAATAATAAATTACTAACCTGTACCTTAATTAATACAGGTAATTAATAATCACATTTTAACAATTTATTGGTTGCCAATATTTTTTCCAAGAGAGGAAGAATTAACTTTCTAAGAGATGTTATCCATTTAATATATATTTAGCAATTATTGCTTAATTAACTATTTTATTATAATTTTATTTACCACAAACATAATTTTATTCAACATAAATTTATCTTACAAATGTAACTGTTCCAAGTTCTGATAATCATGCAGTTGACAATCAGAGGTTGTCAGTCAACCTCTGAAGACTGGGTAACTCAAGAGGTAGATGCAGTGAAGTGAGAAATTTAGTTTGGTTTCTCATTTTGCATGACTGAGAGCTAGACTGGCCCACAGTAGAAAAAAAATCTCTCGATCTTCTAAGAAACAAGCATGTCACCTCTTCTTGACAGTTCAGGACCACTGCCTCAGGGATTACATGCCGAACAGCCAACCATTATGGCAGCTACTACAATTTATTTTGTTTTCCAAGTACAAAAGAAGCACAAATACTGATATAGTTTCTTATGTTATTTTAGAAATCCTCTATAATGCTGCACACTTGTAATCCCAGGCTGAGGTGAGAGAATCACTTGAGTCCAAGGGTTCAAAACCAGCTTGAGCAACATAGCAGGATTCCCATCTTGATTACAAAACAATTATTAATAATAATAAAAACTCCTTTGTAATTATTCTTTGCCAATAAATTATCAGATATTTTACATTATTTGACCTAATCCTTAGAAGAACATGTCAATTACATAGCTCCACACTTTGCACTGTGTTGTGAACATTAGTCTTTCTTTGCTTCTTGTATTGACTTGTTCCCCTTAGAAACTGGTTAGGCTGTATTAGAAAGGAAGCAGTTAATTGTGTCAGTTCTTTGTTATAATAAGGTAATGTTCTTTATTTGGCAATGAACACTGGGTAGCAGCTGGCAGTATAAATTCATTTTCAAATAGTCTTGGCAAACAATTGAATCTAACCCCCATAACAACTTGAGCAGACCTCAGATGGCTGCGTCGGGGCCACTGAAAAATTTGATGATCCAAAATACTCTTTCCAGGATTTGTGTGCTGTGAGGAATTCATTTTGCGTTACAGTGAAATAATATAGAAAGATACAATTTTGGAGTACAATTGCATCAGCTACATAAGGGGCTCATACGTGACAATCTGAAGTCACTTGCCACTTAACAACAAGACTTTGGATGAAATGGTCATGCGGCTAAAGAGGCCGTTCATTGTTCAGATGATTAAATATTAGAACTGGAGGCGTTGCAGTGAGACCTCTATAGTTTTATCATCTGCCTAAATGAAGAGCATTTGTGTTTTCTTTTAGATGCTGTAGAGTCTTTTATTACAGGGCGTTTCCCAGAAGGTTCTATTTGCCTCTCGACTGAACTGTATTTGGTCATTTCTATCATCCAGGGAAGGGATCTAGCAAAGGAAAGAGCATTGGGAGTTTTCTCTACGTCAAGGAGCAGTTTATAATATGTAGCACTGCTCTCAGTGTTTGGGTTAGGAAGACAGAGCTGTGCTCATTCACGTGATAAAAGCTGCAGTTCGTTCAGACAAAGCAAAGCCTGACCACTTTGCAGAGAATGACACTAGTGCTCTGCTTGAAGAGTCCTGGAAACAGAACACAGCTGCCAGGAAAGCACACAGTTCCAAATCCAGTGAAACAGACATCCGCATCCTAAACTTGACTGCTTAGATTACAGTGAAAATCAATAGATTTCAGTTGGGTTGCAGTGGTGCACGTCTTTAATACCAGCACTCAGGAGGCAGAGACAGGCGGATCTCTGTGAGTTCGAGGCCAGTCTGGTCTACAAGAGCTAGTTCCAGGACAGGAACTACACAGAGAAACCCTGTCTAAAAGAGGAGGAGGAGGAGGAAGAGGAGAAAGAGGAGGAGGAAGAAAACAGATTTCCTTAAGACACATTGATATTCTGCAACAATATTCATCAATGGCTAAAACACTGAACATAAAAGAGAATACAGTAAGTTAATGATTAAAGCAGTTTCTACTGTTTTACCCCCAAAATATTTTACTCTCAAAATTCTTTTACTCTCAAAATAGCTGTGACAGGTCATGGCTCATAACTGCAATCCTAACACATAACTGAGGCACAAAAATACAGGTGCAGGGTCATCTTGGCCTACACTATGTAGCCACTATGTAGTGAGCCTCAGGAGAGCTTTGATTGACAGCCAAGACCCTGTCAAACACACCTCACCCTCCAAATTATTAGTATTGGTCCCAAACCCATATTTTTTCTGTAAATTTGAAACTTTCAAGTGTTGCAGGGACTCCACTGTGAACATACAATGTCTTTCCTTCACAAGGAAGAGACGAACATTTGTTGAAACAGAATGAAATCATAGTGAAGTTTTGCCAGACCTCTGGGAGAGAGCAAGGCACTCTTTCATGCCAGGCAAAGATCCTACAGGAAGTTATTGAAGTGGTTCCCAGCTTTTTGTTTATTCATTTGTTTTTATTTTGTTCTGGCTTTTGAAGTGTGTGCTTTTTTTTCACTGTGAAGCAGAACCACTGCAGGCAGGGAGTCCAGATAGTCATTTATTCCACTAGAAAGCTGAACATTTATATTTGTAAGCAAAAAAAGACCAAACAAGAGAAGAAATAAAAACAACAGGGATGGCATTTGTGTTTAACTAATGTATCCAAATCTGTGAGATGTTCCAGTAATTTTGGAGTTAAAACTGCTCAGGTTAGAGAGGTGAAAGGGAATTTCAAATGCATAGAAATTTACAGAGAAGCTAAGTAATAAGGTGAATCCTAAGAAAAACATACATAGATTCACCTGGAAAGTAGAAATAAATAAGATTGCTAGACAAAATTGGGAGCATGGGGCATGGAGTTCGGGAGAGAAGGGAGGCTGGAATGGGATGAGGATGGAAGAAGGGGAGGGACAAGGAGAACCCAAGGGAATAGGATAGTCTAGATGGAGGAAGGACAGATAAAAGAGCAAAGAAAGAGATATCTTAGTTGAGGGAGCCATTATGGGGTTAGCAAGAAACCTGGCTCTAGAGAAATTCCCAGGAATCCACAAGGTTGACCCCAGCTAAGACCCTAAGCAATAGAGGAGAGGGTGGCCAAACTGGCCTTGTCCTGTAGTCAGACTGATAATTATCTTAAATAAGACCATAGAAACTTCATCCAACAACTGATAGAAACAGAAGCAGAGACACAGATTGGAGCACTGTACTGAGCTCCCAAAGTCCAGTTGAAGAGTGGGAGGAATGAGAATATGAGCAAAGAGTTCAAGACCATGATGGGTTCACTCACTGAAACAGTCTACCAGAGCTAATGGGAGCTCACCAACACCAGCTGGACATTGAAGGAACAAGCATAGGACCAAACTAATCCCTCTGAATGTGTTGAAATTGCACAGCTGGGGCAGACTGAGGGGCCACTAACAGTGGCACCAGGATTTATCCCTACTGCTAGTACTGGCTTTATGGGAACCTATTCTCTTTGGATGGATACCTTGCTCAACCTAGGTATGGTAGGGAGGGTTTTGGACCTTCCCCAAAGCAATGTGCCTTACCCTCTGAGAAGTGAATGGGGAGTGGGGGGAGGGGTATGTGGAGGGGATAGGAGGAGTGGAAGGAGTGAGAACTTGGATTGGTATGTAAAATGAAAAAAAGATATTTTGTTTTCTTTAAAAAACATAAAAAAATAAAATTAAAAAAGAAAAGAAATTTACAAGTTCTCTCAGTTTTAAGAAAATAAGGACATTTGCTTTAGGAGAAAAATAATGAAGCGTGACTGCCCATCACAAGTCAGACAGTTTCTAAAGTACAGCCTCCTGCCAAAATAATCGAAAGGGTCATAGACTTCAGCATGAGCAAGACCGAAACTTCTCACCCATGATATTCCAGGCAGTGTGCTGTGTAAACACTTTTATAATTGTTACATTTAATCCTCAGAACGACCCTACGAGGCAGAAATTATTATTGCCATTTTCTCCTAATATGCCACAAAGCAAAAGTCAGTATATACTGGTTAGACAGTAAAAATGGCTTCATATAATTTTATCTAAAAAGTTAATACAGCAGAACTCTGTACAGTTACCCCTTTTAACCAGCCTCAAGCAAAATGCAACTTATCATTCAATTTGCAACCCTACTCACTGAGTTTAGTTTGATCTCTCATTTTGCCCAACCTCTACTTGTTCTTATATCACAAACCAGGCCAACTCAAGTGCAGATGCACCCTTACGATTTCCGTATGTTTATCCACAAAACCTGAGGCTGTATGATTTTCCATGGTATTTTGAGCTCATAAGGTCACTGTCCAGGTTGTCCCAATATAATCACAAGGGTCCTTTTAAGATCTGAGAAACAAAAGCAAATACTCAATAAAATCAACCCCCCCACAATCCATTAATGTAACATTTCATAGGTGACTCTTTAGCTCTAGATTTTCTGACCTAAATAACTATAAAATTTATATTTATGCAATTTAAGCCCCATTTGTTATGAAGCATTAGGAAATAAATTCAGGGAACATTTGCACAATTCACTTCTGTGAATCTTGGCTCTGATTTTGAGCTTTACATCTGGTAAACTAGTCTTTATTTATTTATTTGTAACATAATATTTTTATTGATTAGTTGGGATTTCACACAATGCAATAAGATCACCATTACTTCCCAGCCATCCCAGGTCTACCAACCCCACCCTTGTGCCTCACAATCAAAAAAAAAGATTAAAAGGTAAGTCTACTTTGTAGAGTCTATATAGAGTGTCTATTAGTGATGTCTATTTATTTATGTGGAGATCAGTTAAGAAATACGAACAATTATACAAATAAACTCAATGGCATCTTGACAAAACACTATAATGGTTTGTCAGGTTTTTCTTTAAATTTTTGATCTAACAGGCCCTTTGTATATATATTATGACTTCCAGATTTGTGTTTTTATGGGATTCCTGTGTGTGCAAACATGTGTGTCTCTAGGTGTTCTTTGTGTTTCTTGTGCTTTTTCTCATGTTTATTTGTTTTGTCCTATTCCAGTTTTCTTATATCTTATTTTACTTTATTATTATTTTTAGATGCCTGTCTGCTTTCTAATGAGAGACAGAAAGAGTATGGAATCAGAGAACCTCAGAGGAGTTGAGGGCAGGAGAATCATAATCAGAATATATTGTATGAAAAATTTCTATTTTCAATAAAAGAGAAAGGAAGAAATAAGAACCATCAGAAAGGGGGAGATGGTTAGCATTATTACACATCTTCTATTGGACAAGCCAGGGGTTAGAAATCAATCATCAGCCTATGCATTGTGTTGAAAGTAACCTTGCTGTCATAAATAAAATAAGCTTTGCTTCCTAAAATGTATTTGGTTACAATTATCAATTAGACAAAAGCAATAGTGAGAATAACAACAAGTATGAAATGAGTGCTGAAAAACTAATCCCTTTAGAACTTCATGTTTTATAAGCATCTTTCCACCAACAAAGGTCTGGACTCACTTTTTTTTCCAGATATTTGTAGGTCAGTTACTTGACGTTAAATTACTTATATTTAAGCTATGGTGTTTTACACTTTGAACCTGTTTCTTTAACAGTTGTAAAGTTATTATACCAGATGTTTTGAGCTTAGCCTAGGTATATATTTCCACTTCTAAACAAATTGTATTCCTTTTGCTTACTACCATACACCCCTCCCAAACTGGCACTAATATCTCTTGTCTTTCATGGAAACAGTAATCACATTCCTTTCTTACTGTTCTAAGTTACAGTGTTGCTTTGTGTTTATATTAGGTCAAGAGAGACTTAGGACTTCTTTGTAATTTTTTAGACTGTAATTGATGTCTAACTTGTATAGTCTTCAAGATAGCATGAATAATTACATTATTGAGTGATTTATCCATAACCAAAACACATTGTAATTTCATTTTACGATCTGACGGCATGTAAGGAGTGGACAGATACCCTTTGAAGTTTATTTTTGCTGTAAGAAAAAGAGGATCCCAAGCTCAGAAGAAAAAGGAGTTTATAAACTTACTTACCTTGAACATCCTGGAATTTTATGTTTGGCCAAATCCCACCACATTCTTTTGTTGCTTTCTCCCTGCCTCTAGCTCCTTCTACAGTGTGTCAGCCTTAGTCTCTGTCCTGAAGTTAAGCATCCTCTGCACACAAAGTTTGCTGACAGTCTGTAATTCACAAGTCTCACCTCCAAGCTCCCATTTCTGTTTATAGCAGTCTAAGAAAGGAGGATGTCTTTTTACCAGCATCTCCATGCTGTGTCTAAGAATCCTGTCTGGTTCCACTTGTCTACATGTTCATTCCTGTACCAGTTGCTGGTTCTCTGACAATGCTACCATGGTTGAAAAGGCCTTTATGAAATATCTATCCTTTTGCTAAAATGGATTGTCAAAGTACTAAAACCAATATGTGCTGCACTGGGGTTTGGAGAAGATTCATGCCCTAGAGCACAAAACAGTGTTTGACCAACAGTGACATGGAATATATATTTGGAGGACTAAATTAAATTGAATTCAACTACATTTTCACATTTGTGATATGAAAATTATTTAGTGCAGTGTAGCATCCAAACTATTCATTTGGAGCAAAATGACATCTTGGCTTCACTTCAGTATCCTTATTTATAGACTTAAATAATAATAATATCTGCGCTTTCTGGCAGTTTGTCTAAAGGGGCTGATACAAACAGAGCACTTAGCATAGTCTGTGCTACATAGTAAGCATTTAAAATTATTTGCTTCCTTGTGAAGACACACACACATATATTCAAAGAAGTTTTTTTATGTATATAATACAATTCTGTGTGTATATATGCAAAGGGATCTTTCAGTGAGAAACATACATCTTATTACTAATTATTTCGAAGTCAGATTTATTTTGTACTATCAGAATCCCTGCTAGAGTTATGAATATGTGAGAAAGGTATTGCCTTTGTTCACAAATAGATAATGGTGAAAACTCTGAATGTACATTTGTGCTCTCTCTCTCTCTCTCCCTCACTGATTAGTCTGTAATTATTCCAAGAACACATTTGTCACATATTTTAAGATGGTAAAACTATTTCAAGAAAGCTGGATTGTGGTCCTAGCACTTAAATGTCCTCTTAAGTTTAAACTCCTCTGATTTCTCTGACTGTTCCGCAATACTTAGAGAAGTTAACTGCATGACCAAGAACATACATACATATGTTTAAACCTCCAAAATTGATGAAATGAATTATTTGTGTGGATTTTCCAATATTGTCTTGAGAGAACATAAAAGTCATGCATCTAATCTAAACTCCTAATATAGCCTTTGTTCTCCCAACCTTAGATATTAGCTCTTTTCTGTTGAATGACTTGCATGACAGTGAGAAGTTTTCAGTTCATTTATAATGTTGTAAGACCAGAGTCAAACATATGGCCCATGACCATTATACATACAACACATGGATGTAGATATATGCATATATAAAAAGATATTCCAGTTTATGCATTAAAAAGATAGAGTCGTATTACACACACACACACAGAGAGAGAGAGAGAGAGAGAGAGAGAGAGAGAGAGAGAGAGAGAGAGAGATTTTTCCTTTAACTAAACTGCTGGAAGATACAACTGTGAGGTTAAAAATGTGCTATTTTGCTATTTTAGTTATTAAATTTTAGAAATTGTTTCTACAGCAATAGAAATTTAATGTCCTAGAATGATATTTTTTATTCCTTCTGGGAAAAAAGTTGTAGCTATTTTCAAATATTAGCTTTGCTCTCATTTCCTTCTCAACAAGAAACTAATTAAATATATGTTGGGTTTTTTCATTCTATTCTCCATATTTAAAAAAAACTGTTGGATTTCTGTTTCTCTTAACAATTCTCTCTTCTATGTATGTGTGATATTTTGTTAATGTGTTGATTTTGCTCATTCTTAATTTATGTCTTAGAATTCTAATGTGTTTTCCTTTCTGTTTTCCTGAGAGGCACAATGCAGGGTATAAAGATTGTTTCTTGGTTTATTCATACTTAACATTATTTCCTTTTGTTTCCTATAGAAAATCACACTATTAGCTTTCACTGTACCTCCAATAAGCACACAAACATGAATATTGTATGCTTGTACACGCAGATACACACACACAGCCAAGCACATACATATATAACTTAATAAATGTTTTCTACCTTAAAAGTCATCATTATCAGAAACTTAGATATATTCCTGATGAGCTGGGGTGACTTATCTCTCCTTGGTTTGTCCTTTTCCTTTCCTAGCTTGTATAGTACACTGCTCCAGTCTTTATGAGCTTCATAATGAATAAGATTTATAGAATTTCATATATATACAGAGAGAGATTACAAGAAATTACCTTTGATAATAAAATTTTACAGTGAGCTCAACTGTAAAATTTTATTTATAGAGCTTCATATTGATGTGACTGCTAAAAATAGTATCTAATTTGGTGGACAAAGTAAACTATAGACATCCTATGAAACCAACCAACCATAGTTGGGGTTCATTATGGGAGATGGACTTACTCTGTTTATCAAAATAAAGCCCAGCCAGCTGACCCAAACGAGAGAGAGAAATGCGGTGTGGTCACCAGCATCCATTGACATGATATTTTCTTCCTTATTACACATATTTGCTGATTAATTTTTAAAATTTGAGGCCACAATTGTCTTGTAGGTATTGCTGAAGATTTTGCCCTTCTTCTGTTGTGCAGTATCATATTTTTAATACTTATTTAACAATTAGGGCAAAACTCATATTACTATGAATAATTTTAGTGGGCACTGCCAGAAGACATCTGACTCACATATAGAAGGACAGGGCATTCCAGTTTAAGATTTGAGAAACAGATTTTGTCCTTCTTCTGAGTTCTCAAATTTATTCTAATGAGCTATTTCCATGATAATTGTAGTATTTCCTTGTTAGCAGTATTGTCATAATTGTCAGTTTCCTCTCCCTTTTGTTATGAAATAAACTAAACTAAACCAAACTCAGCTTGAATTCTGTTAAGGTGTAAAACATATGTGTGTGTGTGCGCACGCACGTGTGTGTGTGTGCCTAGGGTGTTATTAAATAAATTATTGTCACTCTCTAAGTTTAGAAATGTTGCATTGTTGACCTAAAAGTAGTCCTATCTGTGAGACAACTTATTCCATGCACAGAGAAACAAGGCCAATACAACTTAATGTAAATTCACCTAAGGAAGAGTAAATGCCGTCATTTGTTTGAGCCCTAGATTTTATTATTTGAGTTCTTATGAACACAGAAAACAAATGGATAACTGCTTCAAGACAACCAAAGCGAAGGTAGCTGAAGGCATAGGCTTGCGTACAGACACACTCACCGCCTATCCATCTTTTGATATCAAATGCTGTTCCAGCTTTCTAATTGTACCTTACTGACCTTAAATGTTAAAGTAACTTCAAAAAGTACCTGGCCCCTTAGGGATCAATAATCGGATTCAGTAAGACTAATTGAATGTGAAGATGAAATTTTCCTTTTCATAGCTATCCACACAAACTAAGGTGCTGATATAATTCCATATTGTATTGATCAAGGTGTAGTATATCTTATCTCAAAGTCAATAAAGAATTTAAATGGTAAATATTTTCATTACAAAATTGAATTTTATCAACCTCTTTTTTAATAATTCATTAAATATTAAATTTCCTAAAGTGAAACTACATTTTGTATTGCCAATAACAAGAAACACAAATGCAATTACTTGTTATATTAGAAAAGGAACAAAGAAACAATGGGCAAGATCTGAATTAAATGCATGAATTCTATCCATTTCCCTCTGAATATTTGCCCATAAGATGATCAATTATTTGGTATCCTCCCTTTGGGCTTCCTCTTTATTTTCACCAATTTTTATATTTTTCCTTAATGGCTTGATTTAATGAAGTCTCAGAAACAGTCATTAGTTTTCTAATGCAGCCCAGAGGAAACTGGGAGTATAACTATTACTACTTTCAAACTCTTTCTAGCTTTAGGTTTCTTCATCTTTTCAATT
>JAQHUG010000132.1:3286562-3314954 GCA_028555095.1 Dicrostonyx torquatus
GGTGGGGTAGTGGGGGAGCGGGAGGGCCGGGAACAGGGGGAGTAAATGTAAATCTTTCTTTTAATAATAAAAAAATGCAAAAAAATAAAATAAAATAAAAAATCAGACTTTGATTAGCGGTTTTAAATTTTGGTGCATAGTTTAAGGTGTCATTCATTCATTCATTCATTCATTCATTCATTCATGAATTTAGTTTATTGAGGACTTAACACCAGGCACACACAGGAAACTTAGGGGGATGTTTGACGTTATTTGACGTGGATGAACTTGTACCTAGAAACTTGCACCTGAGTGTTAACAGAGCAGAAAACAACCTTAGGCTATCTGTGACAGAATCAAACTTGAAAGCAGAGCTGGTATTTACTTTTTACTTGGAGAGAGTGGCATAGAATTCCAAATATTTCCCCACCATGGTTTGGGATTATATCAAAGAAAGAACAGTTCAAGGAAAATCTACTGCAACATTTCTAGAAGGGAAAATACAGATGTACTTGGTAAAAAGACATTTTCTTACTGATGAAAAATAATCGACTGAACTCGTGTTTTATACAAAGCGTCAACTCCAGTGGCTGCCTCAGCAGGTGTTTGTGTCCGTGTGGACTCACCCTCCCCTGCTTGGATATCCGGTGTTATTTTAGCAAGATTTTCTAGGATGCGGCATACCAGAGGAAGGAATCAGGTCTCCCATTGCTGCGAAGGCAGACAGAAAACTGATAATCATCTTGTGGTATTCCCGTGGTCATCTCTAACCTCATGACATCAGCCTGCTGTTTCCAAACATGGTTGAGACCAAACCTCCAGGTCATTTTTCAGACTGTTGTTAGCCTTATTTATTGTAATGAACTCATCTGTGGGTTTGGAAGAAAACATAGTGCCTCTTTTGCATAGTTCCACAGAATTTGTTAATCTCTCTCCATTCCCAGTAAAATGGAGGCGGCACAAGGTACACACAGCACAGTAACTGATTAACAGCTTGGCGTGATCTGTTCTTTTATTTCGATTTGTTTCATTTTTATGACAAGGCTAAAATAGGATTAATCAATCTTGTTTCCCCAAGACAATGTCCTATAGCAGGGCAAGTTTGATCTAGACACTTGCAATTAGCTCCTGTAGATCATTCAGTGACAAGTGATGAAAGGAATCCAGAGACCTGAGTAGGGACACACACAGGCACGCATGCACGCACTCACGCATGTATGCACACACACACCACAGCGGCCTACATACAGTAAAACAATCAAATGAAAAACTCAAAGTAATAAGTCCACTGACAGAGAAAACATCGATGTTGAAGTCAGGGTTAGCTTGTCCTGGGCTGGAGCGAAGGGTGACAGAGGTTGGTGCAGAGGATGAGACTGAGCTCCTAGGTGTTGTGCTCGGGAGCTCTTTTTTCAGCAAAGAATTATGAATTCTATGCATAGGTACATAGAAAATGCAACTCTAGTCTCAGATTTCTTGATTCCAGAAAGTTTAGGGGAAGTTAAGATTTCCCCTGAACCTAGCAATTACAATACAAATTTATAATAGGATATACTGAGAAGCTACTTGCTATTTTTCTGAATTAAGCCTCCCAAGAGGAAGACATTGCCCTGATTAGTAAATGAACAGTGTGGATCAGGTATGTCCAGTGCTTAAATTTTAGAAACAAAGTAATTTAACAAGATAAATACGAATGTAGAGAAATTGACAATCATGGATAGCTGGCACCACATGGATTGTTTCACATGTTTAAAATGTTTTGACTAATTTTATATTACTATTTAGTTGTGTGTGTATCTCCCAGCAAATGATAAACTAGAGTTTGGAAAGAGGGGTCAGTGTAAAAGTATAGTGCAGGTCATCTCAGTCCATGCCTACAAAGGTCTCCCCATAGCAGGCAGCAGAGGAGTGTACCTACCATATCTGATAATTAAGAATCATTTTTAATTATTTTACTCTTTGGCAAAGTAATTTGCAACAATAATTATAAAATTAGACAAATACTAACAATAGTGGCCCGAAGGAGAAAAAAAGCTACATACAGAAGAGCAAAAATAATTTACTAAATAAGTCCAAAAGAAAAAAAAACAGAGAAAAGTGATGAGCCAATAATATTTTATTACAGTAAAGTCTTTTATAAAGAAAATAAACATGAGGTATATGAAAGGCAAGAATCTTTTATAAAGTGAAATCCGCAGACACCATGAGGACCTTTAAAACTGACAGAACTGAACAAAAGCGAGCATATTTATATGCTCAAGTTTGCCATCACTGTGATATCACTGCCTGGTTTTCATTGGTGGTAAAAATGCATCAATATGCTGTGCCCAATGCAGGAAATAAAAACAGAGTGTGAAGCAAATAATTCTACACTGTCAAACTTTTTCTTTAAAAAAAAAAATAACATCTTATTTATTTACTCTTTGAGTTGTAGAAGTGGCATCTGATTGCTTGGCCGCAGGAGTACATGGGGGACACATGTTGCTGCAGGAATGCGTGGGGACACATGTGATTGCCTTGCTACAGGAGTGCTTGGGGGGCATGTGTTGCTGCAGGAGTATAAATCAGAGGATAATATTCTGGGTCAACTAGAATTCCTCCAAATTAAAACTTTCGTAGTTTTGGTAAATGGTAGGGAGTGATAATATGTTTGCTTGAAATTTATAGACATATTAGTAAACTCAGTTATGACCATAATTGTCTTGACACAAACTTAAAAAGCATGTTTTGGGGAATTCATTTTCCTGATGATCATTATTGTTTTGTAATAGTAAAAAAAATCAGGTCAACTTTTGGCTGTATTATTGTTTTAAAGTTCCCTGCATGCCATGTACCCTTCAATGCCTCTGCTTGGTATCTAACTTGGCAAATCACTGGAATAGGAGGAAAGATGTATGATTCTTTTACTTGAAAATAATGAACATATGTTCAATTACATTTCCAGCTTTCCACAAAAAGCAAGATCTGTGAGTAGCATTAGACTTGTTTATAGTGAAGGATCGGTAAACATAATCTAAGATGTTAAGTTGCCTGGTTTTGCAGCAGATAACAAATTCCTTCTGTCAAAGGAAGCATCATACAGAAGCCACACATTTCCCCTGAAGCTTCTATCAGTAAGCCATGATGTCTGCAGGAGCAGACAGAAAATCATGCTTGTCATCACCCTTAGAAGCAAAGGTAATAAAAATGTATCCTGCCTCAAACATGCTCCTCTGTTCTGCTGGTTTGGTTAAGTGAGAGAATTGTGGTGAGAGTCTGTGGCCACTTGAGCGATCCAGGCAATAGAGTCAAAGGCAGCGCACAGCTGCCTGAGACTGTACAATGAGCCCTTAGTTGTGTTTACATTCAGTGTGTGGCAACTGATTGAGTGATAACAGATTAATCAAAGATGTTGGCATGATTCATACTGAGCCACCTGTACCTCTGCCCACCCCTTCCACTACAAACTCAAAATCTTCCCCACTGCACTAGAGACTAGGGAATAACTTTTATGACAGCACTTGAAAGAGAAAAATCTCTACAAGGTTTTGTTTCCAGTGGGTTAATAGCTAAAGAATTTGTCTCCAGTTTTTCCATCCATTTGCTCATTTTCAGTGATGGACACTTAACAAAAGTCTGCCTTAAGTTACTGGGATATTTTCACTAATTCCAATTGATAAAACTCTGGCCAAGGGGTAACCAGTCCAAACCCTCTGCGTGTGCATGATCAAATAGAATATGCCAATTTAGCTTTCTTTGTAGAATGGTGGTTGTTTTGTCTGAAGAAGATGTGTTGCTTACAAAAGCAAAGTATTTAGGAACTATTGAACTTAAGGGTAATCATTTTGTCCTCCTCCTCCCACTACACAAATTTTCAGTGTGCTCATTGTGTTCCTGATGGGACATGGAGTGGCCAATTTCCATATTGCCTACCGAAGTCTTTTTCTCTTAGAGTAGCTTTCAGAACTTGGCATTTTAAAGAGCTTGCTTTAAGAAATTCTTCTCTCTTCACTGGGTCTCATATGAAACCCCAGGAAAATGCTAGTTTCTGTCCCTAACACCTCTTCGTTCTCCACCATAGTATTTTAAATCTTCTGCTTGAAAATTAGAGTCCCACATCTTCTTGCTACCACCAAAGGAGGCAACAAGACCTGATCTGTACAGTAATTAGGACTGTCTCTGGGATGTTCCTGAGGTACTGTGACTCTAGAGGAGGAAGATGAATGTGAAATAACATTCAGTTGCCTTACTTGGTGCTTGGTTGTCACATCATAGATATATTAATTATCATTTTGATACCTTCTTTAGTTATTGGTTTGAAAAGTAAACCTTCTTTTAATTGAGTTTGCTTCAGAGTAGGTGTTGAGTATTGTCTTAGGACCGCATTAAATGTTATTTGCTTTATTCAGTGATTATGATATTCTAGGTCTCTGAGAGGCATCCACTTTAAGCAAATATTAAAATGGTATGTTGATAAGTCACTCTCACAGACAAGGTAGAAGTCATCAATGGACATTTTAGCCAATCAAGTTTATGGAATATGCTAGTGTTGAGCAAAGAGATTTTGAGTTAACCAGCAGTTTTAGACTCACTGCTGTTTAGATGTATTTCCTGAAGTTCATGTGTCTAAATCTTAAGCCTCTGCTGCAATGCTCTTGAGATAGGTCTTCTAGGATGTGGTTAAGTCTTGAGGTTCTGCTCTCAGGAATAAATTAGAGGCTATTATGGGAGCTAATCAGCTACCCCAGGGATGGGTTGTTCATTTACAAAAAGCTATATTCTGTGTGTCTAGATCTTAGATAGCCAAATGGGCTGCTGTGTGGACATTCAATACATGTTTTAAAAGTACCCGGAAATCCCTGCTGACAATGTTTGTGCCCCATTGCTTTGTCTGAGCTTTCCTTCTTTCTGGTTGATTTGTAATTTCATTATCTCATATATTTTACATTTACCGATTGAAGGTGACCAAAGTACCTGCTATTTTTAGCCTGACACACCAGGAACTTGTTCATGAAGAGGCATCGCAGGTTTAAATTTCCTTGACATGCATTCTCTCTGGTCCTTCCCATGGTATTTCTCTTTATTTTATCACATTTGAAAATCTCACAAAATTGGCTTTCTCAAATTAGAAACATGCTTCCAGTGAAAACTGAAATTTTTATTGTATGGAATAAAAAGGAGCTGAAAGAATTATGCATGAGGACAAAGGGATGTTTGTTTAGTGAGTCAGAAACAAATTGAGATAAACAGAGAACACGGGCAATAAGTCAGCATATATAAGATGCTGCACATATTTCTGTCACTTTAAAAAATGGCTTTTAAAATTTGATAATAGTGTTTCCAAATTGTTAAATTGATTATAACTTAGTAGGCGAATAATAACGTTTTTCTCATTTGCAATGCTGACTTGAGGCAATAAAAGAAAGAAAAGCCATGTAGATAAGGTTCTGTAACATAAATGAATGACCAAGCAAAAATACAATGCGTCTACTTTTGACCGCACTGCCCAGAAAGGAATGGGATTGCAATTTCTTTGACTAAAAATAAAAAGCATGTACCTATTTATTCATATAAAAATGACAAGTGAAAATTTTATGTGTAGTTATGACATACTTAATTTGTAAAGAAAATAATATGCTGTGTGGCTGAATGAAATAAGAACAGAATCCTACCACATTTCATCAGTTCTAACTTACAGATTTTTCACATTGAATATGGCTGAAGCCAATTTAATGCAAAATCTGAATGGCTCTGATGTGGCATGGAATTAATTTTGCACAGCTGGAGTACTAAGAGACTAAGACATGAAATAGGCAAATAATGGAGACTTTTTATCTCCATCAAGATTACTAGCTCTTCTCTTCAACATAGATCACTGCAGCTAGTCAGGGGAAGAAAGGCGATGCTAGTTTTACTCCCTGTGGTTGTAGTTCCCCAGTGAAAGTACTGATAATCTCAGGACTCCCCATGCTGGGACTATTTGCCCCTGTATTCCTGACCTGCCTAAGGTTACTCATAGATGGGACTTCACCTTTCAAGGCCAAACTTGGTGGTTCACATGCACACTCACTGGTGACACTAAAGACCTGAGCATATGGCTACCTTCAACCATTGCCCCATTTACCAACACTTTTGGTGACCTTGAGGATGAACCTCTCTAAATCTTTGTCAATGAGTTTTAATTTTCCTCTTTTTATAGCAAACCATGTAACAAACAACACTACTCTCTTAATTTTCTTTTACCTTTGAAGTCTTAAATATCTGTATTTTTCTCTCTATGACCCTGAATCTTTATGTTTTTTATGTTCTTATTAATGCAGCATCCATTCTGTCACCTCCTTGACACCTACTGTCTTTTGCAAACTTCTTTTCATGAGAGTTAATTGGGGTGTTTTTTTTTTTTTACCACTTTCACTTGATGTGAGATAAACTCAAGATTTCCTCACTCATGACTTCAATATTTGACTTGATAGCACATTCCAATCTATTATTGTCTGCTATTTCATTTAGTTATATTATAACCTTAGTTCAATTCAACCTTCTACCTTTATACCTAAATATAACAAACAACCTTATGAAACAAGTCATTTGAAGATGTAGCTTCCATGACAGATTGGTGGCCACCAGTTTCAGAGTAGTGCAGTCTATGAAACTAAATTTTTGCCTGATTAATCTTATCAGAGTTGTGCTAAACCTTTTACTTTTTCTTGAAAATTTTATAACAAAACTTTTCTTTCATTAATTGGGTTAAACGGGGATTTAAAAATTTGTATTATTTCCATTTTCACATATACAATATTATTCATCAGAAACACATTAGCAAATACTGTTGCCTTCTCATCTCTGGATATACCTTAGATACCATCAGTCACCTACAGCGAGGCTTGTGGTGGTCCATAGGTACTAAATATATGCAAACACATCTTTTTGCCATCATTTCCTAAACAATAATATGTAAATTATTTGTATGACATTTACATTATATTAGCAATGATGAGTAACCTATGATGATTTGAAGTGTATAGGAGTAGCGATATCTGGAGGACATGTAAATACTAAGCCACTGTGTACAGAGACATTGAACATCTGTATATTTTGACATGGAAGAGGATTCCTGGAACTGATAACTCACAGATAGCAAAGACAATTGCATAAACTTTCCTTCTTCTGAGCTACAGATGTGTGTATTGATCAACTGGTACACAGTTCCTTAAACAAAACAATTATTTTACTATCTTCTTGTCTTGGTGTTTCTGTTGCTGTAATAAAACCCCATGGCCATCAACAATATGGGGAGGAAAGGTTTATTTCAATATACAGCTATCAGATCACATTCCTTTGCTGAGGGAAGTCAGGGCAGGAACTCAAGCAGGGCAGGAGCCTGGAGGCAAGAACTGATACAGAGATCATGGAGGGGTGCTGCTTACTTACTTTCTCTTCTTGGCTTGCTCAGTCTGCTTTCTTATAATGCTAAGAACCAGCAGCCCAAGGGTAGCACCACCTAAAATGGACTGGGCTCTCCCACACCAATCACTAATGACGAAAATGCCCTACAAGCTTGCCTACAGCCTAATCTTAGGATGGCATTTTCCTCCTTACAGAAAACTTTAACATGCATGAGGTTGACATAAAACTGGCTAGCACACTTCTTTAAGTAGTTGAGTTATTAATTAATAGTCCAGGTTAAAACAACAATAACAACAGCAACAAAACAAACCTGTGCTTCTTACCTTTCACCTCGAAGCACTAGAGACACTATTCTTATGCAACCTCTCAGGTCTTTCAGTGATCAGTGTGATGTTTCTTGTTCACAGTGACTCCCATTCAACTCAAACTTTGATCATCTATTGTGCCTGCACAAGTTTCTGAAATACTTTATAGGTAGTAATTGTGGTAATATTTGGAGTCAACAAGTAGCAAGTTTGTAGAAACTGTAATTAAACTTTCTCTGGAACCTAGGCTCTACCATCACAGTGCTATGTCTTACCATATGAGCAGGAACTCCTGTAGTCATTTACAAATTCTTTGTTCATTAAATCAAAACCTCGGAGCTTCTCTAGCAAGTGACTTAGAAATAATACAACAGCTGATGCGCCAAAGGCTTTGACTTATCAAAGCTTCTCATTGGCCCTCGTGACCAATGAGAAGCTTCTTGCTACTGGTCACATATTTTTTTCCAAGATATTACAAAAACAAGTCACAGGGGCATTGTTATTTGTTGCCATGTACATGGTAGCACACCATGCAGTATTTGGAAGATGACATGAGGAAGAGGGAGGAAGATTAATGTCTTACTCACTTGCACTAAAGATTTAACACATAGCACACACAGCAGTTGCCCTCGCACTATGCGCAGAAGAGAACTATACTGTGCATTCATTTTCTTGCTTATGCTACCAGTTGATAATGAAATATTTTGAAGACATGGTGCCAAAAGGATGTAACCTGCAGAGTAGCATTTAAGCAGCAAATTGTTTCAGTTTGCCTGAGTTGAGATAAGCACAGGATGGACATTAAAAATGTTTAACTTTGATAGTTCATCAAATTTTGGGGGGAAATCTACCCAATATTATAGGAAATTTGCCAATCTCTTTTGTTTCTTTTAATTGGGATAATATCTTAATTAGTTTTTATATTGCTTCAAAATATTCTATTTTTCAAGAGAAGTCATTTGTATTTTCCTTGTACTGTTTTTTTTGGGGGGTGATGCTTTTATTCTTTAGCTTATTTTACTCTTTAGCTTACACTGAATCATTCCCTAAAGCACAAAAGGAACATTTTCAAGAATTCAGAGTGAAAAGTAGGTCCTGGAGATAAGACCAGAGGCAAAGAATTTAACAGTAACTGCACCATTCCAGCATGGAGCAAGTGGCATTCCTAACCTCCACCATTAATAACACGTTGTTCTTTATATGAATAAATGAATATTGTTCATTTGTTTGTTTGTTTTTGGAGACAGGGTTTCTCTTTGTAACAGTCCTGGATGTCCTAGACTCACCTCGTGGACCAATCTGCTCTCGAATTCACAAAGACCTTCCTGCCTCTCTGAATGCTGCAACTAAAGGCATGTGCCACCACCACTCAGGTGACATTATACATTTTTATTCAATTTCAAGTGTGTAATATTAACTTCAAAGACTCTCTCTTCTTAGACATATTCTTCTTCAGTATTATTTATTTGAAGTCAACTAAGGTATCAATGAAGTCAAATTATAAAGCCAAAAGGATTATAAATTATTAGAAGATCATAATTTTCCAAATGAAATGATTTATTAGTAATACAAGATCTTATTGATTTATTCTAAATGATTATACATAAGTAGTAGCCATAAGTGTTTATCATAATAACCTCTAAATTGTACTGTAAAGACTGCTTCATTTACATTTATGAGTATCTCTGGTGTAGTATCTGCTCTCAACTCTGCACTCATATTAATTTGTTCTTAGATTGATATACTATCTTCTCTCATGACACTTAGTTGGCTAAGGGCCAGCCTCTTTTAGATTGTAGGCAGAATTTGGGTCATCTCTTCCAGTTGGGTGAAAAGGGGCAGAGTACGTGAATATGGAAGAACGCAACACAGCCATGAAGAAATAAGTGCCAGATCTAAAAGGGACTTAGAATAGGACTAGAATTTCAAAAAGGCTCCTGTAAACAAGGATGAACATGCTGTGTAATCCTCCTCAGCATACAAACAGCTGCAAGAAGGACCAACACTGCAGTTCAGAATTTCTGCAGTAAAACATATCTCTAAGGTCCCCAAGACAGATTAATGCTCACACACTTGGCTGCTTATGCATTTACTCTAGAGCAGTGGTTCTCAACCTTCCTAGTGCTGTGACCCTTTAATACAGTTCCTCGTGTTGTAATGACCCCAACCATAAAATTATTTTCATTACTACTTCATAGCTGTAATTTTGCTACTGTTATGAATTGTGATGCAAGTATCTGTGTTTTTCCATTGTCTTAGGCAACCACTGCGAAAGGGTCATTCAGCTCCCAGAGGGGTCACAACCCACAGGTTGAAAACCACTGCTCTGGATCATAAGTTCCTTCTAAGTAATTACTAAGTCTCTGCATGTACATACTAGGCACTAAATCCTAAAGTCTGTACCCCATGATTTTTTTACTTGTATGACCTTTAGTTGTGTAAATTTTCTGCATGCTTAAGCATGTATATGACATCTAATATTATTTATATTGCGTTGACTATGACAATGTTAACTTATGCATATATAGACAGATACAATCAACTGAAAACATCTCGTAAAATACTAAAGTGTAGACCATTCTCTAACATCATTAGGACCTACTATCAGCTGTTGATTATATTCTTTGTCCTTCCTCTTCTCATGACCCTTGTCCTCATTTCCGTTATCAGTAAAAACCACACCATTAAACTCCCTTAACTCCATTGTTATCTCTTGGTTTTACTTTCTTAACTAAACCACAATCCTGGTTAAATTCATCTCATGGCCTACTCTATTTCTCTAAGTGTGTTAAAAATAAAACATTTGATTAGACAAATTAATTTATTAAATTTATAATAATTTTATGCAGTGGGGCCCTTCACACCCTTGGGTATTTACACTCTTCTAGCTCCTGGCTTTGAGTTTTCTATTCCGTTAGAAAGCAGTACTGAGATGATTATTGATGTGTATGTCCTTCTGTATTGTATTGTTTTTACATATGGGTTGATGAATAAAGCTGTCTCAGCCAATGGACAGGCAAAATATAGCTAGGCAGGAATTCCAAAGAGAGCCAGAAGGCAAAGTCAAGGAGATGCTGTGTAGCCACCCAAGAAGAAAGATGCCAATAACAGCCTAAGGGAGAAGATGCCAGAACAGAGGTAATGCCATGGACATATGGCAATACACAGATCAGTAGAAATAGGTTAAGTTATATAAGAGTGAGCTGGTCAATAAGAAGCCTAAGTCATTGTCCAAACAATTATATTTAGTATTTAGCCTCTGAGTGATCATTTCATAAGCAGTTGCGAGGACCCGATGAGCAGAGAGAAACCAGTCCGGGTGGGATGGCTAGACAGAGAAGAGCCTTTCTGACTACAGATTACCTCACTATTTTTTCTATCTCCAGAAACTCCTAAAAAGTACAACTCATCCTAAATGTCAGCTGAAGGACATAAACAGTCAGAGGAAATTGAAGCATTTAGGAAAGAATTTCCACAAACTCCCACTACCCAACATCTGTAACCGTTTATCCCTCCTCTTATTACTATGGATGAGCTGTCTATTCTCCTTGTTAAAGACTAAATTTTGTGCATTCTTATAGCATTTATTCAAGCTACGTGTTTTGTTAATTTTCCATTCTCTTTTTTTGGCAAGAATCATTTTTACCAGCCTGAAAATAAACTTATTTTTTCCATTTGAAAAAGAGCCTCTCTTATATCTCTATTCTGTTTTTTAAAAGAAAGGGGGGGAAGAGAAGAAAGGAAGAAAAATCTCCAGAGTATTAATGCAAACTTGATATTTTCTTAGCTTCTTTTCTACTGGCTTAAAACATATTAATCATGTTTTAGATATCTACCACGAAACATAAAGTTGCCAAGATCATAGTTGACCCTCATAAGTAAATCCAAACTGAGTTCTTCATTGCCCAGTCCAAAAATCTGTCAGAAGCATTTGTTCAAAATGAAGCTTCCGTGTGGCTCCCAAGACCTGATTCTTTCTTGGGCTTCCCCTCTAACTCAGTCTCTAGCTGTTCCTTTTCTGTCTCCTTTCCTCCTGCTCCCTAGTTCTGAATGTTACTCATTTTCTTGATTGGTTTATTCTTTTTTTTTTATTTTTATTAGGTATACAACATTCTGTCTGCATGTATGCCCAAAGGCCAGAAGAGGGCACCATTATAGATGGTTGTGAGCCACCATGT
Organism: Dicrostonyx torquatus; assembly: GCA_028555095.1. Classification (NCBI taxonomy): domain Eukaryota; kingdom Metazoa; phylum Chordata; class Mammalia; order Rodentia; family Cricetidae; genus Dicrostonyx; species Dicrostonyx torquatus. The sequence goes on from JAQHUG010000132.1 coordinate 3,298,411, forward strand.
GGTTGCTGGGAATTGAACTCAGGACGTTTGGAAGAGCAGGCAATGCTCTTAACCACTGAGCCATCTCTCCAGCCCTTGATTGGTTTATTCTGTCTCATGGCTTTATATATAATTTTATGCAGATGACATCCAGATTTCATATCTAACCCCTGCCTCTACTCCAAACACTAATCTCTTATGACTAATGACTGATAATATTTCAGTTTGCCTAATAAACATCACAAAAAATAATACATCAAAATACAGCATTTGATCTTTTCTCCAACTATGGTCAAATCACAGTTTTTTTCTCCTCACTCATGCAAGGTACATTATCATTTCTTGGGTACAAAAACATCAAAACCATCCAAATTCTCCCTCTCATTCAATGCTGCCAAACTGTCAGCAAATCCTGCCAACTCTATCTTCAAAACTCATTCCAAATATGTCCACCTAATGGCACCTCCTAGCCATTCAGTCTTAGTCCCATTACTAAAGTACTTTCCTATCTGATCTTTCCTCTCTGAGTCTTTCTCCTCTTTAAACAATTTTCAACACAGCAGTCAACATCATCTTTTTAGCCTGACAAACCAATTGTCTCTTTAAAAGGCTTCCAATGGCTTCCCATACCTCAGCGTGAGAGCTGAAGCTTATCCACTAGCCTACAATACTCTGTACAGTTGTGCCAGTTCTGACCCACACTTAGGCTTCTGTGCTATCTGCCACCTTCTTTCATGTCTGTGTCCTTTGGCCTTTATGCTTTGCCTGAGTATAGCATACTTGTGTCTCATAATCTTTACTTGTAGAGTTCCTATTGCTGCTAGGCTTGGTCCCCAGATAGCTCTGCATGGTCTTTCCATTAATTTTCCCCCAGGTAATCTCACTAGTGTCTAGTGTGATTCTTTGTTTCTATGAATCTCTATTTCCATATATCTTATAGCTCTTATCTATTATTTATCTAATGAAAATCTCAATCATTTTTGTCTATTATCTCTTACAATGTAGGTGCCTAACAAATTGTAGCAAAAAGTTGAAGAGGATGGTAGACAATACTAATAATATCAAGACATATCTGACTATCTAAACACTCAAAACAAAGGGAAAGAATGACAAGGGGAGGTCATGCAGAGAACTGGTCAGAGCTAGTAGAAAAAGATCTTTTTGGAACATACCCACTTGTTTTTTAGGTTTGTTCCTCAGTGGACAAGCTTCTGCAATGGAGTAAGTTACAAGGCCAATGCCAGAGATAGGGACAGATTTCTCCACTCTTCGTAAGTAACTTAATGAATGCACGTGAATAATATGTAGCCAATTTTTAGATTCTCAATTAAGTGTCTGTAGAATGAACTAAGTTAATGAATAATGAGAGAAGGGATAATTTAGTATCAATTCCTGGGCTCTGGTAAGTGATATAATAAGTGGCTAAAATATAAGATGATTAAGAATCTGGCACCTCTCTAAGTGTGATTCTGTTTGTAATTTTTAGTTAAAAAACTTAACAAGTAAAACATAGTCATAAATACCAAAACTTGGTGGATAATTTCTTTTCTATACTGTTACTCTAGGACTTGAAAAAAGATAGCTGCCCTTTATTGAATTTATATTTCAAAGTTCAGCGTGTATAAAGGTATGATAAAAATTACCATGGTGATTGTGTCAGGACCATCACCTACAGGTCTTTGCTGTGCTGCATCCAACCTGTCAGCATGGTCAGATTACCCATATCCTTTTCCAAGGTATAGCTCTGTAAATCTATCTGACCTCTTTCTCCATACACTCTCCCCAAATGGTGAGATAAAGCCTTGACTCCACATTTTTTGCCCCAACCTACTCTGGCCACTAAAACCAATCTCTATCTACCCCAACCCTCTTGCCACCATCACATCATATGAAACCTTTCCTTATCATCAAATATACCCCTATACTCCAGACTTAGACCAGGAGGCACATCCATATATGAACCAAGTCCTCTCACTCCAGCTGACTTTATTCTACTGAATCTGTCTCCAACCTCTAGGCTCAACACACTCAGACATCCTCTCTTCTACTGCAACCTGCTCTGTCCATGTCAGATATAGAACTAAAGAAAGAAGCCAACACCCACAGATCTCATTGTAAAATGCCAACAGTATGAAAGATCAAGTCGATATCTTCTTTCCAAAGAGAAGATATCAGTACTGTAGAAATGTTTACCAATGGAAATTACTTAGACAAACCTTAGAACACAAAATTAAAAACAAAAACAAAAACCAAAAAGTGTCATCAAGAATTAAAGGAATTTAAAGAAGACTCAAAGAAATAGCTTAATTAAATTAAGAATAAAGAGTTTAAGAAGAATAAACATGAGAGTGGCAACTTCCCCCACAAAGAGACACGAACATAAGGTTGATAGAAGTGACAAAGACAATCCAGGACTTGGGAAAAACCCAACAAAGAAATAGAAAACTGAAGAAGACTCAAGTTAAAATGAGTATGGCATTGGGAAACCCAATTTCCCAAATAGACAACCCAAAGAAAAGCCTTATGAGTAGAAAAAAACAAATGGAAGGTAGAATATCAGAATCAAAGAAAAAGTAGAGGATACAGAATAAATAAGAAAGAAATGAGAAAAATCAAACACACACATACACTCACATACACATACACACGCACACTCACATACATGCAAAAAAAGGAGCATACAAGAAATGTGGGCATATTGAAAAAAAAACCAAACATTTGAATTATAAGCATAAGAGAGAGAGAGAGAGAGAGAGAGAGAGAGAGAGAGAGAGAGAGAGAGAGAGAGAAGAATCCCAAGTCAGTGGCATAGGCCAGATTTTCAACAAGTTCATAGAAGCAAACGTCCCCAAACTAAGACAGCCATACAGATACAAAAAGCATACAGAGCACCAAATAGGCAAGACTAGAAAAGAAAAATCCCTCAACAAATAGTGCAAATGGTTAAAGCAATAATTGTACTGCAAAAGAAAAAAACACAATTTACATATTCCTAAAATAAGGATAAGATCTTACTTCTCAATGGAAATTTTGAAAGCCAAAAGAGCCTAGAGCAAAGCATCCAAGTTCTAAGGCTATGAAAGCCCACCTAGATTAATATACCCACAAAACTATCTACCATAATAGAAGAAGAAACTTTCCAAAACAGAAAAAACATAAAATCTTTATTTCAAACCCAACAAACTCAAAGAAATCACAGGAAACAAATTTCAGGCTGAAGAGTAACGAAGTATATAAGAGGTCTAAGAAGAAGGAAAGGAAGAAGGAAAGGGGAGAGAGAAATGATGTAATTATAATATAAAAACATGAAATAAGTAATTTAAAAATATTTATTTATTGGAATATTCTAACTTTAACAATCTTAAAACTACTGCATTAAGAATAACATACAAAACATGTTGGGTATTTGGGTCTTATCTACAAATATTGATGATATATAAATTCATATTAAGAACTCTTAGGATAATGTAGTTTCATTTTAATTGAATCCTACATGATATCTTTTCTTCTATTAAATATGTTTTTGGCCCAATATTATTCTCTGTATATTTAGCAAGAAGAACAGGGTGGTCTTAGGAACAAGAAAATCAGTCCCAACAAAGAACTTTAGTTCAATGTCATATAATTGATTTTATTTATATTTACTGGATAATATTACTAGAAATGTATGGCATAACTTCCAATGTTTTTAAACTTAGAGACTTTCTCTACCTATGTCTCCATGCATAAAAGAAAATGAAAATCTTACTCAGATCCTGAAACCAGACTTGCACTCTGACCCAAAGAAACTATAAAACTAGAATCAAAAAGAGACAGCTGTTTTTGGGCATTGAATACAGTCAGCTTGTGACTATGATTATTGAGAAAACAGCACAGGATGCCGATCACCGTTGGATGCCTTCCTATTTGGAGATATTTACCAGATCTCAGCTCAGTGGAGAGAAGCCAGTGTCCAATGGTCTCCCTTAGCACAGAAGGAAGATGAGAAAGTCTGAACTACAAGAGCAGCTGGAATTCCTCAGATAGGAACGTAGAAGTTCTTGACTACAGGAGAGACTCTGTGAAATCTAATATGGGATGACTTGTGCGTCTCAGAGATGTATAATACAGTTACTAAAGCCCTCGATGTACTGGAACATGTTTGAATATTGTTCCAGTCTCCCCGTGTAACTTAGTCACTTGGTAGGACTCCAGAAATAGTAGGCTTAAAGAATGAAAACCACTATGAAATAAGGGATTGCTGAAGGACTAAGGAGAGCAGAAGATTATTGCTAACATTAAAACAAGACCTGCAGAAAAGTAAGAGACTTGCCAACAACTTAACTTGTTTCCAAAAAAGTTTAACTTTCAAAGAAGTCAGCAAAATAAGCACAAATAATCCTCACAACATCCAACATAAAATAAAGTTGCTACAGTAAATAATATATAAGATTCCAAATCAAGGAAAATAAAATCAATAAAAACAAACAAGAAAACTTAACCAGAGGTTGATTTGCTAGGACAGAACCTGAAAAAGTTATAATAATATTCAAAGACACACAAGGAAAAATGGATATGTAATGAATAGATAAGGAATATCAACAGAAAGATGGACAACAAAGAATTAAATTTTTAAAAATTATAATCATATGTTAAATAAAAACATTATAGCATTGACTTGATTGCATATTGGAGATTATTAGTACTAGCAACACAGTGAGATTAAAGGCAAAACAATGGAAATTACGCAGTCTGGAAACTATAAAGAGACTTACAAGAATGGGGACAGGGTCTTGGGGACAGGGTCTTGGGGAATTGAAGGAAGAGCAACAAGATTTGGAAGATGTGCAATTGCAGTTCTGGGAAGAAAATATAAAGTTAGTAAAGAATAAAAAGTGACAAATGGCTAAAAATTCCAAAAATTTGATGAAAATATCAGTTTACAGGCCCAAAAGACTTATGAAACCTAGGTAAAAATAACTTGATGATAACTATGCATGGAAAAAGGAAATATAAAATAGACAGAGAAGTCATGGATTAAATACAAATACATAAATTGCACCTATATCTAGCAAGAACATATATTTTTTAGATCCAAGAATAGAAAGTTCTAGCCAAAAAAAAGTAAGTAAAGAATGAATGGAAAAGCCCCAGTAATCAAATTTTTATATAAAGATTAAAACTACTCCTTAAAATTAAATCAAAATATGGCATTTTCAGATAAATCCACTTACAGTAAACTTTCAGTACTGTGCAAAATGCTAAGCTGAGTGAAAGAACATCACATGGAGGCATAAGCCTAGAGTGGAGGGAAGACCCAACAAGAAGGAACAAAGAGTACCCAAAGTGGCAAATAAGAAAGTCTAAGTGGTGATCTGTCTTCCCCTAAAATTTGTTTAACAGTTTTCTAGCTGCTGAAATATATACATACATACATATGTTTTGTGTATTAATGTTGCATACATGCTTTTTATGCATCTTTATCTGTGTATCATGTATGTGCAGTATCCATTGAGGCTAAAAGAGGCATCAGCTTCCTCTGGAACTAGGGTTACAGAAGATTATGAGCTGCCATGTCAACTGAGACTCTAACCCTGCCCTCCAGAAGAGCAGCTGTGCTCTTAAATGCTGAGCCATCTCTCCAGCCAGTTTCCATTTCAGCCAAGAGGTCATTTTTGTAATGATTCTTACAAACTTTTCATTCTACTTCCTAAAAATTAGAAAGAAAGTAAAATAAGAGTAGAAGGACCTTTTCTTTGGATGAGAAGTATGTTGACACTAGTCGTGTTCTGAGGGCAGATGACTCCTAATAGACTGTGCAGCAGAAAAGAATAATGCATTATAGGCTATTAGAGGAATTTATAGATAATTGTTCATTTCCATTTTGATGTTTTGAATTATTTATAATACTTTGAATTATTCCTAGGTTACCTAACATTATTTCTATCCCTTAGTAGTTTTTATAACATCAATGTTACCTTATAAAATGCTGCACTTATTGACATAATTCAGTGCAAACCTGGGGACTTGTGACGTTAAAGGAAGTTCTGATCCATCAATTTAGTTCTGGTCGTTTAGCCGCACTCCTTTTTGTTTTCATTTCTAGCTCTTTAAATTTTCCATGCATAATGAGAAAGATGAGTCATAGGAATAAGCCTGCTACTCAAACAAATACACAACATCTGTCTTTGAGGGCTGAAAACTCTTCTTTTGTGTTGAGTTAAATCAGATACCTGTTGAGCCATGAAATTTCATTTCCTCTGGGCCACTCCATTCATTTTCTCTACCCCATCCCCTGTTGGCAGAGGTTTCTGTCCTGCCCAGGCCTGCAGCTCTTCAGTCCCCCAAAATACACAGAGGTCTACATTAATTATAAACTGGTTAGTCTAGTAGATCAGGCCTCTTTTTTAATTCTTTCTTTTATCGTAAATTAACCCATTATTCTTATCCATGCTAGCCACATGGCTTGGTAGCTTATATCAACGAGACCCTCTCATGTTACTTCCTCTGTAGCTGGGTGATGACAGCAGACTGAGATTTCCTCTTCCCAGAATTCTCCTCTTCTCATTGTCCTGCCTCTACTTCCTACCTGGGTGCCCCACCTATACTTCCTGCCTGGCTACTGGCCAATCAGTGTTTTATTAAAATAATACAAGTGACAGGATAAAAGACCATTCTCCCACAGCGCTTCCCACTTTTTTTCAAAACAAAAACTCTGAATCTAATATCCTTTGTGCAGCTTCTTGTCCAGACCACTATCCATAACATCTTGTAATCAACACTCTAAACAAAGAAAAATATCCATAATCCATCTTTTGGAAATATGGGTGTAGTTTTCCAGGCTAATTCATGATGATTGGGGGCACTGATAATTTTATGGGGACCTAAAGAAAATTTAGAATTATGATCAAGTCTTCATGAGTATTCTGTGAGGCTTGATCATCTCAGCCAGAAGTCTTGAAACTGTTCTCAATGTAGAACTCAGACATCTGGGTCATGTGCTCTTATCATAGATTTCTCAGGAGGTCTTCCTCGATCAAACCTGATATTTCTTAGCTCATAATGAATTTGTGGAAATAAATCCTTTCATTTCTTGTGGATACAAAAGCAAAACCTATTCTCCAAAGTAACATATCTTTTGATTTAAATTTTGAAGCCAAAGCATATTCAAGATATATATATATATCTTGGATTAATCCAGCAGCATTTATATACAAACGTCTTTTAACAGATGTTGCTCCTTCCTCAGCAGTCATACAGTTCAAAGACAACACAATAGTATAGAGTATCCAGACTCTCTGTGTATTTTCAATCTTTATGTGACTTTATTTTAAACTCTATTTCTTTTCTTTTTCTTTTTAATTTTTGGCTTTTTGAGACAGGGCTTCTCTATGTATCTTTGGCTATCCTGAAACTCACTCTGTAGACCAGGCTGTCCTTTAACTCACAGAGATCTTCCTGTCTCTGCCTCCCAGTTGCTGTGAATTAAAGGTTTGTGCCACCACACCCAACTACTCTCTTTCTTTTTTATTTTAAGGGCTTTATCCTTTTTCTTTTCTCTCCCAAGCCTACATATATTTTTTAATGCACTGTAAACCATTTAGAGGTTTCTTTTTTCTGAATCTGTCCTATTGTACATCTGTAATCCTTTTATGACCACGACTACTTCTTAAAATGATAAAGCAGCTTGGCTAGGAATTAGGTTGCTTTGCCTTTTGGCTGCATACAGTCCATCATGGGAGAAGTCCATTCACTGCCTCTGAGACTGCTGTGTGGGAGTTGTCCTCACCACCTCAACACTGATAACCAGTTGGCCCATTCTGCCACCAAGTAACTTGCTGCATGCTTCCCACAAACCCCATTTAAAAGCTCCATAACTGGACCTCTAGAAAGAGCAAGAGTTTGTGCTAGCAGCACAGCCCAGGAAGCCATTTTAAAAGCTTATGACTTTTTTTTTCTGCTACTGCTAAATCAGTAAGACCTCTCTTAAAGGAGCCACAGCATGCCACTAGCAAGCAAAGCCCATTCGGGAAAAACAAAATGTGCCCAAACTTTATTTTTTAGTGTTTAGAATCTCTTTCCAAACTCTCTCAGGCTTTAAGTGGATTTAGTTGTCCACCTTGGCGCCATTCTGTTGACTGAGGTTTTCTGTCCCACCTTGTCCTGCAGTCATTCAGTCCAAAAGAAATAGACAGAGGTCTACATTAATTATAAACTGGTTGGCCTAGTATCTCCAGCTTCTTCTTAACTCTTATGACTTATATTAGCCCACAATTCTTGTCTGTGTTAAACAAGTGGCTTGGTATCTTTTTCAGCGAGGCAGTCAGTCACATCTTACTTGCTCTGTGTATGGTTTCCTCTGTGTCTGCACTACAGACTAAAACTTCCCTCTTCCCAGAATTCTCATTGCTCTGCCTCTACTTCCTGCCTGGTTGTCCACTGGCCAATCAGTGTTTATTTAAAGTACAACTGACAGAGTACAGACCATTGTCCTACAACACCACCCCCATAAAATACACACTGATTCAGGCAACAATCCATCACTCTGGAGAACCCTACCCATTCTGGGTCCCAATAAATCCTTTAATGCATTTGCTGTCCAGTAAAATAGCTAAAATCCCTCAAGGTAGTATTTTTTCTGGGGACTTTCTGATAGACAAACTGAAAACTTTTCTTCATTGCAAGAACAAATGAAGTCAATAAATACAACTGTTCTCCTATAAAAGAACACATAAAATCACATTTCTCAGACCAAGGCATTTGAGACTGCTAAATATTGCAGCTCTTCAACAAATTCAGAGGAATTCAAATATTTTTTGTTCATCTAACATGTAAATACTTCATGTTGTATGAACTCTAATCTTAAGAATTTCACTCCAGTGTAGAAAATGCATGTACACATGAATAGAAAGATACTTTCAATCCAAAGTAAAAAGTCAATTTTCATATAAATACTCCATGTACTGAAGAATTTAATCTTGTTTAGGAAGAGCAATCTGTTCCTTGCTCTTTCCTTCTGGTATAATCTCTAAACTTGAATCAAGCTAAAGAATATCGATTTGCCTACTTGCCTTGGATAAGTCATATAAACAACAGTGTGACTTAGGAAGGTGGCTTTGAACCACACAGCATCTGTTTCCTTCCCAGAAACTAACTGCAGGTAGATCCAGTGTCTACAGTCCAGGAAGCTTACAATGATGGAGCCTCAGATAAAAGGCTAGGTACCAGGGCTCCCATGAGCTCCCTGCCAAAAATCGTATGCATACCACAGAAATCAGTGCTGGGAAACTAACACCATGTACAGCCCAAAGGGACTGTAACAAATAAAACTTTGTTTGGAACTGTCATGGATATTAACTTATTCCCTTCTTTCCTCTGCTGTTTTTAATCTCCATTATCTTTTCCTATAACAAATGATAACCACAGCTGCAATGTCTTTCCATAATTTCTACAAGTACTTTTAGGGAATTATTAAACCTCTGCAAGCCCACCATTGATCTTAGATGGGAGGACGGTTTGAGGTTGTACTCCCTCTAATATTACATCTTCTATACATCTTTAATGTGTTCTCAGAGTTTCACATGGCACATTTCCTCCCCCTACATACACACATATACATGCATATACACATAATTTTAAAAACATATCTTTAAGAAAAATACTCAATATCATCTTCTCTGTATGTTTGCAGTGCTGAGGTGGGAACCAGGGCTGCATGCATTCTAGGTAAGCATTTATTGCTCAGCTGTATCTCTAGAGCAAATTGCCACTATTGAATGCTGTCACCTTCCACCACTGATTGCCATTGATAGTTAGAATTATCTATCTTCTTAAGCTGGGACACCTTTCCCCATAAAGTTACTGCCTGGCCTGACAACCAGTTTTGTTACCTGCCTTCTAAATGTGAGACTTCCATTAGAAGTAAAATTCTGAACAAAACCTGGAATGCAGCCATATACACTCCTGTCAAATCCAGGCTTGTGTCACCTGGCTCATCTTCAAGGGTCTCATCACTATTTTATCTGCTAGGCGTTTTGTTGGCTCTTTTCAGGTCATTTGATCTCATAATTCACTAACCTGTTGTGTTTATATGATCTTTCTGTTTGTTTGTTTGATTGATTTTTTTTCACTCATTGATTATTTTGTTAGACTTATCAGGAATCAAAGATATCTCCTGGACAAACTGACTTATTCTTTTTTGGAAGGTGATATATTTCAGATAGTAATTAAGCCTTGCTCTGTGCCCAGAAATGCACTTTTCACTTATAATCCAAAATTAATGTCACCCTCCCTATCTTTAATAAGTAAGATCAGTCTCCACCAGGAAATGTTGCAAAACTTTAAGATCCAGTGAGTCTTCCACATCTGCAGGATTCACACATGAGAATTCAAACAACTGTATTTTATTTTATATTATGTTTGATGGCATTATGTTACATAGAGATGGTTTTACACCTTTGCTATCAATGGGAATCACAAATCCAGTCCTCAGTAGATCCTGTGTGAAGACTGTATTGTACTACTGTACCAGACACACGAAGGAAAAGCTACAGAAGCATGGGAAGGAAGCTGCTAGAGCCTTTGGCCCACATAACCTTGTGTGAAATCACAAAAAGGACACAGGTGAGACTTTCTACCTTCAGACAAAATTAATGCTACAGTTGGAACACAGCCAGAGTCAAAGAACCAAAATCCGGGAAGGTATGGGTAATGAAATGGAATTATGTCAGCAAAGAAAGTGAAGCCATAAACCTCATAAGGGAATTAGTCCATTTTTCAGAAAGATATATTTGATTCTTAGTAGCTCCATACTTCAAAATTCAAAAACTATCAAAACCACTAGATTTTCTGTTGTCAGAGGAACCTTTCAATTAGAATATCCGGAAATGTCATTGGTAGCTTCTGGAGGTAAGAAGCCTTAAGTGAGTTGAGAGGCATGAAGAGAGCTTGGGACCATCAATCAAATGCTCTTACAAGGAAAATCAAACAATCACTTGGGGACGGACAATGTGCTTTCCAAATTTCTTCATTTTCCTGTGGTTATATACTTCAGAAATTATTCCCTGACTTTTTATTCATGCACACAATGCAATACGACTACTCTCACTATCTAGTCTCTTTTGTTTCCTCCCATCATCATTAATGTTCTTTCATTCCTACAAGTTCCCTTTTGTCCCTGTTTATATGTTTTTGCTTTGTTTAAAGATACAAAGAATCAGAGCCATCTGAGTGACCTGGGGTTTGGAATTCTCTATTAGAGTCTGTTGGGCTTACCAGCAATGACTCTGCTAATGACAGTGAACCCCCAATTTCCAGAATCTATCAGGAGCTGTCAGTTCAATATAGAGGGGGTTCTTGACCCCTTTCCTCATCCGTAGTTGGCTCTTGACAGGACCCATCCCTGTGCAGGCAAGAGCAGTTGCAGTGAGTTCCTGATTGAAATGACTGTCTCATGTTAAGAAAATGGTGTCCCGTACACCCTCTGCTTACCTTTCGGTTCTTATGTTCTTTCTCTGAGTCTTAGAGGAGGTGAGGCAAATATCCGGCTTCAGCATTCAAGCCTCCTCTGTTCTCAGCACCTTGAGCTGGTTTGTGTTCCTGCATTCATCACCTTTTACTTCAAAATGAGGCTTCTTTGGTTAAAGCTGAGAGTAACACTTTTATAAGTTGTAACATTAAATATTTAGAAGGTAATTTGAGACTCTGCTTAGCTAAATAGCTAGTTCTATTCTAGGGCCTTTTTTTTTTCTTTAAGCGTGGGTTTTTGATGAAAATTTACAGTACCAAAAATGGAGTCTCTCTTGTAAGCAGGCCTCAAATTCAATCAGAGAACTATAAGTTGCCCCTATATAGTCAAGCCATCGGTGCATAATCGGGTACATCTTGCCTGCATTGTAGTTCATAGAGTTTACAACTGTGTAAGACTGTTGGTGCTCTTTCTCCCCAAACAGCCACCATAACTGTGTACAGCCCTGTGAAAGCTAGTTAGCAGAGGGAAGATTCCAACTTGGTTCCAGATTGGTTTCTATGGATCATGCAATCAAAATCTGCAGTATCATCAACAATAGGGTCCTGTCATCCAGTTTTCATGTGCTATCAAGAGGGTTGACAAAAGCCTGTATTGTATAGGGGCAATTCAAAAGGAAGTGTCCAACACCAGCACAGGAATTTTTGTTTAATCATCTATGCTTTTTAAAAGCAGCCTTATTCAGATTTGAGAATATTTCTCTTTAAGCCATTATATCTTGTCTGTGTCTCTGTGTGTGTGATTTTAAAACTGGCTTACAGAGTAGTAGGTTTCAATATAACTTCTTTCCTTCTTTCTTTTTTATTAGTTTTTAAAACTGATTTTACATACCAACCACAGTTTCCCCTTTTACTTTTCTCCCATTCCCTCCCCCAACCTCCTTTCAATCACCCCCTATCCACTACTCAGAAGGGGTAAGGCCTTCCGTGGAAGTCAACAAAGCATGGCATATCAAGTCAAAGTAGGACCAAGCATCTCCCCCCACATCAAGGCTGAGCAAAGGTATCACACTATGGGGAATGGGTGAAATCTTTGATCTGTTTGGTGTTGATTACCATACTGTGTGAGAGACAAGGATCTAGTTTTTTATTGAGCTTTACATTTTTTTTCTGCTCCCTCCCTGCCTCTCCCCTTCAACCCTCTACCCATGCTCCAAATTTCATCAGGAGATCTTGTCTCTTTCTACTTCCTATGTAGTTTAGATCCATGTATGTCTCTCTTGGAGTCCTCATTGTTGTCTAGGTTCTCTGGGATTGTGATTTATAGGCTGGTTTTCTTTGCTTTGTGTTGAAAAACCACTTATGAGTGAGTACATATGATAATTTTCATTCACTTTAGGGTATATATCCAAAGGATGCTCAACCGTGCCACAAGGACATGTGCTCAACTATGTTCATAGCAGCTTTGTTTGTCATAGCCAGAACCTGGAAACAACCTAAATGCCCCCAAAGAATGGATAAGGAAAAGGGTCTAGTTTTATTCTGATACCTGTGGATATCATTTTGCCAACAGTGTTATTGAAGATCTTCTTTCTTTCCATGTTTATTTTTGGTGTCTTTCTTAAAATAGTGGCTGTAATTTTGTGGACTTAAGTCTGGGTCTTTTATTCTATTCAACTGATCTACATCTATGATTTGTACCAAATGACATGCTGTGTTTATTATGGTTCTGTAGTATAACTTAAGGTGAACTATGATGATTATAGTAAATGATAAAGTTGGATTTATAAAAGAGAGAGACAGAGGGATGTCTCAACATATACAACATGATGTATGTAATAAATTATATAAATGAAATTAAAGAAAAATTGCATGATCATTCAATAGATAAATAGCTTCTTGATAAAAGTCCAAACAAGAAGATGATGATGAAAGGGAACATATGTCAAGATAATATGTATGATGAACCCATAATTAACATTATCTAATCTTAAACCAATCTCATTAAGATCAGGGTTAAGAAAGACTTTCTACTGCCTCTACTGCTTTTCAACGTAGTTCTAGAGGTCCTACATTTGACTCATATTTTATTGAGGAATTTCATGTCTATGTTCATCAAGTATATTGACCCAATATTCTATTTTTGTTGTATCTTTACATGTATTTGGTATTAGAGCAATACTCTCTTTGCTCAAGAATTTTAGAAGTAGTCCTTCTATTTATATCTTGTGGAATAATTTGAGATTTGTAATTCTGTAATTTGTAATAATTACCAGTTTGTAATTCTGGTAGAATTCTGCTGTGACCCCATCTGTATCAGGGTTTTTTAAGTCAAGAAACTTATTATTATTTCAATCCCCTTTTCTGCTATATCCCTATTTAAATTATTGATCCCATCTTAATCTAATGTTGGTGGTTGGGATCTAGAAATTCATCTATTTCTTTTATGTTTTCTGATGTAGTCAAATGCAGGTTATAAAGTATTCCATAGTAGTTTTCTGAATTGCTTTGGTATCTGTTGTGGTGTCTCCCTGTTCATCTCCAACTTAATTTAATTTGGTCTTCTCTTGTTAATAATTTAGATCAACATCTTGTCGGGTTGTTTTTTATCTTTTCAAAGAACCAGCCCCTTATTTCATTGATTCTTTGAATTTTTTTTATTTCCACTTCATTATTTTCTGCATTTTTTGTGATTTCTTCCTCTATATTAGGGTTTGATTTGGTTATATTGTTCTAAGTTTTTGAAGTGATTTGTTATTTGAACACTTTTTTTTTGTCAAAAACATAGGCACTTAGAAGTATAAATTTTTTTCTTAGGACTATTTTCAGTGTTTCCCAGAGGTTTGAGTTTGATGTACTTTCAATTTTAATTTATTCTAGGAATTTTCTGGTTCTTGACATCAGCCATGCCAGAGGAGCAGCAGGTGACAATTGAATTTTGAGGTATCAGCCAACCAGAAGGCAACCCCCTGATGGATGAATCTTGGTTAGTCAAGGCCCTGAGACCACAGAGTCAAAATATCTTTTTTCTGCTGTGACTTTATATGTTTGCTGCTGCGATCTTTCTCTGGTATCTGGCATGGGTGAATAGGTGTGGGGAAATCCCCACTACTTGTAATGAATGTACTGTGTTCATCTCATAAAATCATCCCATTCTATGGGTATCTTTAACTGTGAATTATTATAAAGATGATTCCTCCCTAAGCTGTACTGTATTATTATCTAACTGATAATAATAACGTTAGCATATACAGAATTTCAAGGAATAAAAGTCAAACCAGGGAAATGTTACACAACTTGGGCCTATGAGCTCCACTTAAGCAGCTGCAGAGATTATAGGTCAAGTTAATGATTAAGAGAAGCAATTGAGTACCAGAAACCAGGCTGTTTCAAATTTCTTTAATCTTAATGCTGAAAGATGCAGTCATAGGTTTTGGTGTGCATCCTTAGCCAAAACAATGCCTTATAGTAACTTTAGGTTAGAGCAGATTTTTTTTATAACAACTTTAAGATGAACACCCCAGAAAACAATCTAAAGGTCACTAGGACATAGCTGATGTCAAAAGTACAAAGCAGCCCAACTGTTACTAGCTGGTGCATTTTCTTGCTAGGGTTGGTTGATGGTCATAAGTGGTGACTAATTCCTTGTACCCATTTCTGCCCTCAATCTCTTGATATAAAAAACTATTGATGAATGGGTATGTACCTTGAAAATCTAAAGTACTGTTGACAAATGCTTCTCTCCCTCCTGGTCCTGCAGTTGTTAAGTCCCAAAGAATCATACAGAGGTCTACATTAGTTAGAAACTGGTTGACCTATTATCTCAGGCTTCTTATTAACTCTTATAACATATAATTCTTGTCTATGTTATCCTTTTAGCTTGGTACCCTTTTCAGCGAGGCAGTCACATCTTGCTTCCTCTGTGGCTGGACTGCAGATAGTGTTCTTTTCCCAGAATTCTCCTGTTTATTGCTCTACCTCTACTTCCTGACTGGTCACCCCACCTATACTTCCTGCCTGGCTAATGACCAATCAGTATTTATTTAAAATATAGTTGACCGTATGCAGACCATTGTCCCATAGCAAAGTACAACTGACTGATGTTTTTATGTATAAAAGTTTGTTTATATGATTCCTTTAAAATTCCTCTTAAGATTAACTTTCAAGATAAATAGTAAAATGATTACTTCTTTGTAATTGCAATATACTGCCTGCAAACAAAAGAGTTGGCTGTGACAAAAGCAATACATGCTTTTAACTGTATTCTTTAGGAATTTAGCAGAATCATTTTTGGGGTAGATATTAGGATGAACAGCTGTTTTTCAGAAACACCTTGACCCTGAAGAATCCTTGTGGAAAACAATAATTGTTTTGCTGTAGGGGCTTTGTAGTCAACCCATGACTTTGGTTACAATATGCCTCAGGCACGCCTGAGGCTCTTGTGCTTATATTACACATGATTAATTAAAAAAGGTCTAGAATCATGGAGGCATGTGATGCCCTCCTTCAGAAAGATACATAAATTAGAATTAAGGTCTTTACATAACAATAAATAAATATGCCTTTGTACGGCCCTTCCAGGTCCAGTCCAGTCCGTCAGAAAAGGCTGGACCTTCCTGCTGTTGCATAGGTCTTAAAATTTCATCTGGAGCGCCTTTTATCTTCAACAAACAATGAAAGAGTATGGAAAGAACATGAAAGAAGAGAGAATAAAGAACACAAAGGAACAGAGAATAAAGAAGGAAACCATCAAGAGGGAATATAAGTATATTTTCCCCTAACCCTCTCAGAGAGAAGAGTCCAGTACAGGCTGACACCAAGCCCTATGCTGCTGAAGGCTGGTCTCCAGGTAGTGATAGTTTCCTTATTGATTTCTATAATGATCCATTAACATCCAGTGGTGTGTTGTTTAATTGCTACGAATGTGTGTAATTTCTAATGATAAACCTTTGCTAGTGGTTTCAAGGTTTATTCCATTGTTGTCAGGTAGGATACAAGGATTTTTTTGTTGTTTGTTTGTTTTTCGAGACAGGGTTTCTCTGTGGCTTTGGAGCCTGTCCTGGAACTAGCTCTTGTAGACCAGGCTGGTCTCGAACTCACAGAGATCCACCTGCCTCTGC